>LBNU01035207.1:26290-59237 GCA_014162995.1 Artemisia annua
AAAAATATATGTTATAAAGAAATAAAATAGAAAAAATACAAAAATATAAAAAAGGGGTGTCCAGTTATGAAATAAGCAGAAAATAAGACAAAACAGCTTATTAAGCAAACTGGGACTAAAAGTATATAAATAAAAGGGGGTGCAAGGTTATAACGAGAAAAGTCCCTAGGGCAATTGGTATCCAGGTACACCCTTATCACTCTTAAAGGGGGGAGGTCTCAGGTTCGAGCCTGCCTCACCCCTTTTTGCTAAACATTTTTATTTTTGATTTTTCTTTTTACAAAATTAAAATATAAGTAAAAGTAACAACTTTTTGTGAAATCACTTTTTCCAATACTCACAAATAAGCTCTGAAATAGCTTATGTATATAAGCAGTCAAGCAATTTCTTTTCTTTTGATTTTTTTAAAACTGAATAAGCTTCCAAAAGCTTATTACAGAAACAAAATGGGAAAACAAATATGAAAACAACTTAGATAAGCTCAAATAAGTACTGGGGAACCAAAAAGCTTAATGGAATGAGCTTATTTCACAAATAAGCAAATCCACTTTTCCACAGACCAAAACAGGTCANAACAGTGTATCTCCATTTGTTAAAAAAAGGGATGTTAGTAGTAGTGATAGGTAACAGATTCCACCACTAGAAAAAATTTTCCTCTTCTAAGTGGGATCTTCCTCTTCATAACTTGAAGAGCAACATTTGTCACTACTCGTGATAGTATTCTGCAACTATCCCTCGTACAACTTTCACCTCAACCTAGGCCACTATCGTAATGTACAAATGGGTATTATTAATTGATTCAAGTCAAGGTTGTTTAACCATGCTTCTATTCATAATGAACATCATTTATTTTCATTTGCTCAAGCTTTTGTTCATACAATTCATGGTGTTGCACAAATATATCGGACCAAAAAATGGTATCAGAGCGGGTAGATCACTGATTGGCTCAGAAACGGTCAACAAAAGTCAACTATCTAAGAGTCAATGCAATAGCCAGAGGAGTATAGGAATTCCCCAGGTCGTTATGTCCCAGCGAGGTGTGAATGGTATCGAAAACGATTTGTGATCGGGTGACTTTGAATGAAAAAGGATTTTGAGTGAGTGAACTAAGAAATGTAAAACAAAATAGCTTAAACAAGCTATATGAACAAGAATGAGAAAGGAAATTAGCTAGAAATGTTTAAAATCTAAAAACGCGAAAGTTAATTTAAAACTACGTTAATGTACAAAATAAAACGCGAGTTCTGTGAAATAAAAGGCCTACGGATATGAAAATTATATTTTTACAATCCTAATGATAAAAGAAAATTTTAAGAAAAAGAAAAATATTTATTTGGCTTTTTAATTATTTATTATTAATTAATTACTAATTATAATAGATTAAATCAAAATAAATACTAAACTAATTTTAATAAATCTGAAATTTTTTATATAAATACTTAGCACTATTACTAAACTAGGAAAAATATAAAGGTGATGGCAAGCTTATAAATAAGCTGGAAAATAAGCAAAAAGGAAAAAATAAGCTAAAAAGACCCAATACTACTATAAAAAGAACCAAGGAAAACTAAAACATTAAACATGCCATAGCTCAGATGGTGCACCCTTTTGGTTTGATTTTGACCAGTCAACCCAAGAGGTCTAGGGGTCGAATCCCACTTCTGGCATTTTTTCTATTTATTTTTTTCTTTTTGGATTTTAACTTTACAAAACTAATTTAACACTAAAATTAACTAACTTTTGAAAAGACAAACTTATTGAAATTGCCAAATAAGCCCTGTGGGAGCTTTATGGCTCAACAGATGAGCTTAATCAAGCTCAAAAGGAAACGGGCACTTTGCAGGCCTGTTGGGGCCCACAAATAAGCTCAAAAGTCCAAAAGAGCTTGTGAACCTTAAAGTTCACCTGGAAAGCTTTCCAAAAAGCCAAAAAGCAAACTCTGAAGTCTACTAATAAGCTCTAGAGAAGCTTTGGAAAAATGGTGAAAAGCTATATAACACTGAGTATGCTCAGTGTATTTATAAAATGGGACAAACAAAAGCTGACTTGCAGCCCTAGGCAACAAGCCAAAAAGCTAAAAATAAGCTTGGAACTAGAAAGTGGGGTTGCTTGGCTTCCCAAAAAGCCAAGACACCAGAGGTGGGGCCCACTGAGCAGCTCACAAAGAGCTTATGAAAATGGTTGGTTGACTGAGTACTTTATACAATAAGCAGAAATGGGCAAATAAAAAGGCACAAGCAGCCCTAGATAATAAGGTACAAATTGGAAAATAAGCTTGGAAATCACAACCCTGCTTGCTTGGCTTCCCAAAAAGCCAAAAAGCAAACAATGGGACCCACAAATAAGCTTATGAGAAGCTTATGAAAACTGGAAAGAAACTGTGGTACAGGGCAGTCTTTTGAAAAACAGTCAAAAGGAAAGCATAAAATAAGCACAGAAATAAGCTAATGAAAAATTAACAAAAATCACATACAAATATGAGCAACCAAACTTCAAAAGTCCAAAAGCACAAGATCTAAGTCTCAACAATCAATCCTATATGAAATTCCAAATTTTATTCAAAAACTGCATACAAGGATTTTGACTTTTGAAATTTGATGAACACTTTGACTAAATTGAACTTCTAATGATCCTAGTTTACTGGTTATGATGCAATTAGTTGAAATGAGAGCAAATTATGCTAACCTAACAACTAATGAACTAGAATGCATGATCAAAGATCCTAAAATGCTAACAGTTAAACATGAAATAGAGATTACAATTGATTTTGACTTTCTCTCAAACAAGTACTGGTTATTATGGTTTTAGTGACCTATAAACACTTAATGAAACATGTTTGGACCAGATGCAACAACAAAATCAAACATGAACACCTAGAAATGTACTGAACCAAACATTCCTTAATTTGACTGTTTTGAAAGATTTCAAAGCAAACTGAACTTTTAATCCATGAAACTGGTTAACAACAACATAATATACTCTAATAAGCTTAAATGAACATAAAAACAACAGTGATAACAACAAATAACCAAAAATCAAGAGTATGCCTATTTAACTGTGAAAATGAGATATTTAAGAAACTTGGAAATCTAATGAACAAGCAAATAAGTTTAGGCTATATTATCACTAAATAACAGTAAATAAGCATAAGAGAACAATAAATAAGCAGTGATAAGCACATCTACAGTATAAAGCATAAAATCATGAAATTTGCTTACAAATGGATCATGCTGAGAACAAGTGATTCATGGATCATAAACACAACCTAAAGCTTCCCAAAAAGCTCTAAACCAGTATCCATCCAAAATTCACCATTCTTCTTTGCTTCTTCATGCTCAACCCAGAAACTTTATTTTCTTGGTTATTTTCTTTGATTTTTTATGAATTTTTGAGATATAAGTGTAAACTGAATTTTAAGTTTCTAAAAGCTTTTAGAAGCTTTGTCAGAGCTTATATGAGCTTATTAGAGTCCTTACAATCCACTAATAACAACATTAAGCATAAATGAAATTTTGAACTAAAAATTGTAAAACTGAAATTCTTGAATGAAAACTGGAATTGAAACTAAAATTGTATTTAATTATCACTGAGAATACAAGAACTACAAATTGAAAGCTTGGAGATACACTTGAATTTAAATTATACTACTAACGACATAATTAAACTAATGCTACTCTAATTCTTCTTCTCTTCTCCTTCTCTCTGCTTTTATAGAAGATATTTGAGTTCCCACTAGGCTTCTGAGCATTTCCCACTTTTAATTCTAGCCATTAGATGGCTAGAATTTATTTTGGCCGTTAGATCAAATTTGGCGCCAAAATATCTTATAACCACTAGGGGGTTGCGTGTGAAGTTTTAAGGGTGTCAGGGGGATGTGTGAGGTGGCAGGGTGAGAGTGGGTAGGATGGGCGGCCAAGTGGTGGTGGAAAAGGTGAGGTGGAGTGGTGGTTGCAGAGGTGAGTGTGTGTGTGGGAGATGGGAGGGAAAAAAAGGACGGGGTGGTGGTGTTTGACTGGGGTCAAACCCAGTATTATACTTGGGGTGGTTTGGGCTGGAGTTGGGCCAAAGACAAAACAGGCCAAGGGGTGTGGGTTTGGGGTTTATTTTATTGGGTTGGGTATTTAGTAATAAGGTTTAGTTATAAGGTATAGGATAAGGGTTAGTTTGGTATTTATAAATAACACAAGGACCAAATCTGAAATTTTGCAATTCTTGAGGGACCTGTTGTGATATTTTTCCAAAGTTACCATAAGGACCAAACTTGCCATATCTCCAAAGTACAAGGACCAAAGATGCATTATTCCAAAATTTAAACCTTAGGGACCATTTATGTAATATTTGGATTTTTGAGGGACTAATTATGTAATTTCCCAAAAGTTATACAAAAATGTTCCAAATTGTATTTTGTGAATAGTACAAGGGTATTTTATGTTAATTTCCAAGTTTTGAATACCCAGGGACTATTTTTGCCATTTTTGAAACTTGAGGGGTAAAAATTGCCAATTTGTGAAAAATTTTATCCAGGGACTATTTGTGAACAATTTTGACTTCCCAAGGACTAAAGTTGACTTTTCATTTATTTAAAACCTTTAGGGACTATTTCTGACAATTCTTGAAAGTTCAGGGACTAGTTTTGCCAATTGTGATAATTCAGGGACTCAAAGTGACACTTTTGTATATTTTGCATGTTTTTCACTTGTTTTCAATCTTTTTGTTCCTGAATCACATAAAAACACATTTCAATGATATTTGTAACATTTTGTGGTTATTTGTGTGTTTTTGGTCGTTTTTGTGGGTTCAAATGGTAACAAAATGATGAGTATTTGCACACTCATCAAAATGTGTGACTAGAATTACTTCTTGTCATTCTCATTTTAATTATTCTTCTTACTTGATCCTTTCCCTTATAACCATAAGCCTGATTGTTCACGTCAATTGCGCTTTGGAATTATACCGATAACAAGGTTGGTATTTTCGTTTTGTTTTATTAGGTTACTAGTTATAATGCCCGCGCACGCGCGGGTTTTTTTTTTAAAATTTTTTTTTGAAATAATTATTTAAAATTTTTAATCCTATTGTTAATTGCATCTTATCTATATTTTTTGTATTTATCTTCTACTTGTGTTGTGGATAAATATAAAATGTTACTTAATAAGAAAATAATATTTTTTCTTTTTTAAATAAAATTATTACTAAATAAGGTATGGTTCCAATTTTTTTGAAATGAAAAATTCCCAATAGGGGTTTTATTTTATTATATAAAATATGTTAAGATGTAAGATGGATAGTTTTGTTACCATATGGATTAATTTCACCAAAAAATTTACTTATTTGTTTGGAGCTTTGTTTTAGCCGTTGGTTGAATTGTTCATTTATCAAGTTGGCTTTTGCTTGTTTTGTTAAAATTCGAACGAATCTACGGTTGGAATTCTTTGTAATTTTGTTTCGTTTGGAGATAGGGTTTACATATGGTTTGATAATATTGGATTTGTTTGAACTGATTTCGTATTGTTCGGCGTATACAGTTTTGGATTGGTAATTGTATCAGTATGTAATTGGTATTAGTTATGGTATTAATAACGGTATTGAATTTGGTATTGGTATTAGCATTGGATCGTTATCGGTAATGGTATTTAGTAAGCACAGTTATGTTTGTGCGGTTTGTAATGGATTATTGTTGGCTAGTTTGGTATTGGATTAGGTTGGTGATGGTGATGTTATAGCCCTTGGTACCATAACGCAAGGGTTGCGTTATGGCCTACGTGGCATGGTGAGTTGCAACGTTAAGCTCAAGTTATGATACTGGGTGTTGGTTTTGCGTTAGGGCGTTACCCTCAATGTTGCCTCCACAACTCTGCGTTACAAGCATTTCGTATAAAAAAATTACATATCCACCCCTTGAAGCCTTGAACAATTAACAACTTTGTTTGTTCGTTTGGTTTGATCGATTTCGAGTAGAAGATGCAAGAGGATTGTGTTATGTTTTGGTTCGTACGGATCTGGTTGAAAGAGAAGATAAACTGTAAATGTCTTTTTAGGTTAAAGTGTGCTAATCTTTAGGTTGAGGTTTATATAAAAGGTGATATAAGGGTTTTCTTAGTGGACTATTTTGTTGCTTGTGTTTTAGGCCCATATTAAAATAACTTGGATTTGGACTTTGGCTGCCATAAATCTTTTATATAATAAAGGAATTACATCATTTCGGAGTTTTCTTGACAAAACAATCTTATGAGAAAAAAATTGGGCCAATATGAGAGCTCGATTTTGACACATAGGCGAAATCAAGCAATATGATTGGCCAATAAAAAGTCAAAATTGAATTGATTTTGGTCAAAATTTAATAAATTTGGTTGAGAAAAAAAAACACATAAAAATATAGGTGTCAAATTTATGAAAATAAAAACTTAAAAAAAGATGAGGGAATTAATAAAATATTAGTAGTTGAATTTTAAATATATTATATAGAGTTAAGTGTAAATTATAAATCTTCATGTTTTTTAATAACTTTAGATAATAAACAAATAACCCCTATACTTTATACCCCTAGAGTTTATAAAATGGACTTTGTTTACAATTACATGAGTATTAGTATTAGTCTGAGAATTTCATCCATTAAAATTACAAAATTTTGTTTTATCTACTATTTTTTTTTAATTATTTTTGTTACTATGTACGTTAAATAAGGACTCATGTTATCCTATTTAAAATATAATTTATACGTACACGGGTTTGAATATTAAATATGGATAAATTATTATAACGGTAGTATAAATATCAAATAGTAAGCATGAGTTAATGTGATATGAAAATAAATATACTCGATTGTACTTAAACAACGACTCATGTAATTATTATTTAAAATTTATATACGGATACCCTGAAAAACATTTGTAAAAAACTTTACAGAGTATATTTTAACTTCATTAACACTCATTATATACTACTAAACTCGCACATTTTGTACAACATTATATCAATAGTTAAACTTAAACAACAACATCAACCTCAACTTCAACATCTATGTCAAATAGACAAATTAGTTAAATCTTTCATCCAATAAAAATTTTCAAACAATATTAATAGATATTAATACATAATGAAAAACTCATGCATATTTATTAGTTGTACTTATATCATAATTTTCACAGGTAAATTCTTATATATTCATATAGTAAACTAAAATTTTAAAATAGATTTAATTTATGTGTAAAACCCGTGCGTGCACGGGACTTACAACTAGTAAAATCTTGGACGCAATTTCGTTTGATATAAGTAGAAATTGTTATTTCATTTGAAATTCCTTTTTTGCTACAAAGAATAATACGAATCTTGGTTATGGATGTAATATTAAGTTTTTTAATGAATGAAATGTTAGTTTAGGGGTTGAATTTGTAATTTTTTTTTTATATAGATTGGGGCCTAAAATGTTGAGTTATGGTTGAGTTATGATAAGGGGTGTATTTTGTGAGTTAAGGTTAAAATGTTAAAACTGATGTGGCGCTGACGTGGCGCTGAGTTATGGCATAACCCAAGTTATGATACCAAGTGCTCTTATAATCTTAACTAATCTGACTATGTCTTGAGTAGTTACGTGTAGCATCTCGACACCAACAACTTGTTTTGATTTCACACGTGGTTCTGCATCTGGTTCCGCCTGGTTTTATCTCAATCTGAATCTGAATTTGAATGTGTCTGAATCTGAATATGAATATGAATCTGTCTGAATCTGAATTTGTTTGTCTGAATCTGGTACTGTCTGAATCTGTAAGCTGTCAGCTGCCTGAATATGCTCTTCGTCTACCTCTGTTCGGATCTCGCTGCTGCTTGCCTGTATGCACCTATCCGTCTGATTTAGGAGTTCTTTTTGTCAAACTCTCAATGTAGCATTTTGAGTTTGAGAGAGGGTGTTAGCTAATAATGCCTATAGGTACGACCCACTTGTTTAGACGCATCTTGCACTTAGGGTTAGGTTTTCATTTTCTATTTAATGTCATCTAATCTCTGTAATTTATTGAATCTGATTATTATATTTTCAGTATTCCCTTTATTTTACAAAGGTCATGACGGCTCTCCGCCTAGGCGTGCCAAGTCCTTATTTTTGTGTTGGTTAGGTGGTGCAGACCACCTAACTCAAAGACATCATCGTCGTCGTCGTCGTCGTTATTATTATTATTATTATTATTATTATTATTATTATTATTATTATTATTATTATTATTATTATTATTATTATTATTATTATTATTATTATTATTATTATTAATATTATTATTATTATGTGTAGAGTATATTGTGATGCATGTTATTATTATTATTATTATTAATATTATTATTATTATGTGTAGAGTATATTGTGATGCATGTTTGTAAAAAGTGGGGTATTTTTAGTGTTTGGGTAAGTGGTGATCACTACGCTTTTAAAGGTGATGATATGGTGGTGTATTGAAAAGTTGATGTGACGTTGAGATGGAAATGATGGTCGGATAGCCACTACACTCAGCCTTATGGTTGTGGTCAACTACCTGGTGGTGCCACCAACCATGCGCCAACCCCGTTACAACATTCTGAACCGCGCGTGAAGGTGCCATATTTGCAATGGTTTGTTGGTGCAGACCACAAAACGGTTTGCCCACTTTTTTGTTTGTTTGTGTGTATTTGTATGATATGCTTATATAAAGTGAGTTATTTTTATATGTTTGATGTGGTATGACCATTATATTCGTTTATTGGTGAGTTTGGTAGTGTGTTAAACGGTAATGTGACGCTGACATGAAGATTATGAGTTTGGTTACATTACATTTAGCCTAACATTCAACAACACCGAATGTAGTGGTTGTGTGGCAAATCTAGCGGTAACATAAATCCTTTTTGTTTATGTTTTAACCTTTTCTCGGAATACCTGTAAAATTAGCGTTTAATAAAAGGGAGATGATTTGCACACATTTAGATTTGATTTGAACACTCCAATGTACAATTAGTTAAAGCAGGATTTATACACTGTACAACTGTTTAAGGCACAAGTTAGAGTATGCCAACCAAAAAGTGTAGTGTGCAAATTATTTCCATCTAAAACGATGTATGCAACTTGTGACACCAAATCTTAAATTCAAATTTAACACGTTATATGCAAAGATATTTTTAATTACTCACGGAATCTTAAATGCTTTTTACAGTATTTAAGTACTAGACGAGTATCCCTGCATAGTTTCGAGACTTTATAGCGGCTAATAATTATAGTTATGATATTTTGATTAACTGTTTTTTTTAACGGCAATTTTTTACAACCTACAACACTTATCTTACAAATTTTACAACCTACTGTTTCGGGTAATGTTTATGCATACAACGTAAAATAATCAAAATATGAAACATGACAATAATTAGTTGAACATTTATTGTCTTCTACAGAAAAAATTTTATAGCCTTTTCTAGAAATGATGTGTTATATATCTTATATTATATAAAGCTTAAGTAGCCTTATAAATGTAAAGGGGTCATAATAAATGTCCCAAGAATTGGATTAAGCAAATTTGATATTGCCTCAAGCAAAATCGAGTCCTTGGATTAAATGTAAGTATGTGTACATTGATTTTAAGCAACTCAAGCGTCTCAATTAATAGTAGTTAGTCTTTTTACCTTCCCGTTCATGAGTTACAAATATTTTATCAACTATATAATGTGTCAAAAATCACACAAAACAAACCACAATTTCCTCCACACCGCGTGCACATTGGGCTACAACTTATTATGGTGGTAAAGTAAGCATCATATCGTCTTACTTATTTAGCATATTGATTTATATTGTTTTATGTAAATTTCACGTGTATTTTGTGTGTGTAACAATGTAGGACATAAAGATGGTGCTTAGGAGGTTTGGTAGTAACATCATCTTCTCAAATGGTTTAAGAGATCCTTCACATCGTTGTCTTATTAATTAAGTGGAACATGCACGAACATTTTCAATTTGATCGAAAATGCAATATATTGATTAACTGTATTTAAGGTACTAACGATCAACTATATCTAATTGTTTTTTGCAGCGCGTCAAGAAGCATTAAAGAAAGAGATCAAGAAGTTACAAAAATTGTATCAAGAACAAAACATGCAAAAGGCGAATGAACAACAACGACAAAGACAACAACAACAAGAACAACACCACGGCCACCGGTGGAATGAATACTTAGCATTCATATTAATAGTACGTTACAAATTAAACATGCAATATTTTACTTCATGTAATACCGATAAACGGGTTAATATTATTGATTCGTTAGCAAGTAAGTTTATTGAAAATAATGTGACGAGCATTCAATTTTTAGTCAATAATTATTACTACACTTTGTTGGTGCATTTTAATATTTTTGCTCTTAATGTAGTTTTTTGTCTTGCGGTGTGTTAATGTCACTTTATTAATTAAAAGTCTTGGAATATTGCGTGACTTTGATTTTTGATATGACTGTGTAAATTTTGTCGATGTTACATATTGAAAATGGGGTAGTATATAATAAAAATATCTTCGCACTATCATCTTAACAATGAGAAACTTCTAAATCGAAGAATATAAAGGAGAAAAAAATTGTGTTTAGTTAAATGTGGGGTCTGATTGATTGGAGCGGGTTTATGATTCGGACTTGGGTCATTGGATCTGATTTTTTATTATACGAGTTATAATTTATACTCTTGAATATACAAATTACTTTAATGTTTTATGTTTTTATAGTTTTGTTAAAAATGAAATTTGTTTTATAGTTCGCTTTTAATAATGTCATTTATTTGAACAGCGAAGTCTGTCTTTCACAAAAAATGAGAGTTTCAAACATGAACCAAAAATTAGTCCCGAACATTACCAAAAAAAACAATTAGATCCAATATGTGTGCATTGCATGGGTCCTGTGGCATTCCAAACATGTGTGCATCGCACGGGGATGAATATAAAAGGTCTCCAACATTAATGTCATCGCTTCATATTTAAAATAATTATGTAACTTATACATATTAAAAAATTACATGTGAATAGACTCTTTTCAATGTAACATCTTGAAAAAAGTCTCTTCACATATACTCTTTTAACGTCAATAAACTATTGTTGTATATTTGGGCCTCACCATCATACTAACAACCCGACAATTTACACAATCATTGTCGCACGGGTCCTGAGGCAGCCCAAGTTATTTATGATGAAAATTAGTGGCAAATATAGTTTTTGACTCGACCTCAATTAAAACTAATAAAGGCACCAACATTTTTCATGTCATGCTAACAAAAGTTGTGGTAACATCACAACTTAGGAACTTATAGACCAACAAAAGTTGTGGTAACATCACAACTTATGAACTTATTGTCAATAAACTATTTTAAATGTGTGTCATGCTTAGAAAATATGTGATACCATCACAATTTAGATATATAATGATGAAAATAAGTGCCGAAGCTTACATGTCAATAAACTATTTTAAATGTGTGTCATGCTTAGAAAAATGTGTGATACAATCACAACTTAGATATATAATGACGAAAATATGCACCGAAGATTACATATTAGTTTTATATCAAAATATAGGGATGTTACAATTTTGAGAATAAATACAAAATCTAAACTTTATAAATAACTACTAATATGTCATAAAAAGTTTAAATATAATATTACAATCTTGAGAATAAATACAAAATATAAACTTTATAAATAAGTACTAATATGTCATAAAAAGTTTAAATATAAAATTTACCGATCAACTAAACTCATACTTACAAAAGTCTAATAACGAAAAAAATTACTGCACATTACACTATGACCAATTAGATAGAGCCCGTGTGCAACGCACGGGTCTGAATTACTCGTTTATATATATAGTTGAAATGATAAACACATATAGGTTGTATTAAATATGATTGATAAACTTTTTAATGATAGTTATAAAGCAACATATTCAAAAACATCAAACAAATTCTTGTGTGAAAGTAATAATAAAAATGTATTTTAAGTTTAACACACTGATATTTTAAAGTTTTTTAATATTTAAAAAAAGTTATTCACTTTATATATGCAGCATAGATAGTGCAACCACGTGTTTTTTTTTTATTTTAAACACGTAGAGATTGACTAATATTAAAACCTTGTCATTTAAAAAGTTGACATTTTTAAAGTAGTAGAGATTAGTATTAATAAAGCAACCGGCTTGACTTAAACTTGTTTTGAAATAAAAAGTAAAATAGTAAAACTTGCATTTAAGTATTTAAGTTTAAGAAGTATTATAAGCAGAGACGGAGCCAGTAGGGGGGGCTGGAGGGTGCTCGGCCTCCCCTAACCGGCCCACCTTGTAGCATGGACAATGGCGGAGCAACTAATTGTAGAGTAAAAGTTATAGACTTTTGAGGTTTTTCCAGAATCCGGGCCCCCCTGAACTTCTATGGTCTGAAATTGAAAATCATTTTAGAAAGCGTTTGGATAAGATGCTAAGAAGGTTTTTAAAAAGCGTAGCAGTAGCAGGTTAAGAGGAAGATAGAGTGAAGTGGAGAAGATGAAGATGAGATACAATAATTTTTAATATCGGTATTTTATATTAATAGAAAATGGGTAAAATATAATAGTCACGTGGGGTTAGGCAGTTAAAGAACATGGGGAAGGGAAGTGGCACATTTTTACATAGCATGAGTGGTGCTCTTTATTTCTTTTAATTCTTTTTATCCATTTTCTTCCCATCTAATTAGTTTATTGATTTTTAGTTTATTTAGAGTTATTGTATGTCTAAACATAAATATTTGTATTGTGTTATTTAATTTTAAAATGTTATAGGTTCATTTTTCTAAACGGCTCACTTATAAGGAGATGTCTTTTGTATTCTATTAAAATATTCCTTTATTATTCTAATACTTTTAACTTAAAACAAAATTTATATAAGGTTTCTTGGTTTTTGAGACTAAGTAGTAGATTGTTCCTTATGTAAAAAAGAAAGCCACATATTTTTCTGCGCTACCCGTAATTAAATAAAATTATGGATCCGTCTTTGTAGAAGCAGGTTTTTTTCATCATATTTTGGGTTTGATAAAGTCTTCAAAGAGTCTTCAATCCAACTCCGCCTATGGCCAATTAATTATCTAAGAGTGTCACTTTTATCTTCTTTAATTCCCTATATCTACTACCATTTACGTCAACGTTTATCCATTTTTTTTCATTTTCTTAACTAACCAAGTAATTATATGTTACTACCAAAAAAAGATCATTGAGCCTGTATGTCGAACGCTTCAAATTTCAATCAAGCTTCTAAAGAAAGGAATTGTATGTTACTACCGGGAAAAATTTTTTTTTGAGCCCCCCCTAATACAAATTCCTGGCTCCGTCCCTGATTATAAGCAATTAACATTATTCAAATTATTCAAATTTTAAGCATTTTAAGTTTAAAAAATGCATATACATGCGTTATAAGTAATACTAAATCTTAAGTTCAAAATTTCTTTTCAACAGTCTTGTTAGATCAATAGATCTAGTATATTCTTATAGAGCTTATTTGAGTAGTGAGTTTGATTTCTTGATTTGTTTCTGTTTGAATATATATGTCCGACTGTATTATGTATATAATTAACAAAGTTTCTACCAAACATGTTGTTCAACAGAATAGCAACTGTACGTGAAGTTGTTAATTCATTTGAACATCGAGTTCCTTCTCCTTGTTAATTTTTGTTGAATGGTATACTATTTAACAAGAATCTAAAAGAGTTTCACACTAATCAAATAATACACATGTTATCTCAAAGAGAGGTGATTCGCACACTCCCATATTTGATTGGGACACTCCAAAATGTGCATTAAACAGTTGTACTATAAATATAAACTGCTTTAACTGTCTGTACATTGAGTGTCCCAATCAAATATATGAGTGTGCCAATCACTTCCCTATTTAAAAGTATTCTAAAATATTAAGACACCATTAAACATCTATCATCACTACAATTTAAAAGAAACAAGAGAAACACCCAATGGTAATTACGTATGTTATTACGGAAACAAGTATAGTATAAGTAAGAATAAAGATAATTCTACGACACACCACTAGTTATAATACCTGTGCACGCACAGGGTTTTTAAAATCTCGTTTTGATTATGTAATATTATCGATTAAGAAATGAATCACTTAACATGTTTCAATTGGTTTTACTTGGTGGACTAAAAATAAAAAATCACATGTATATATGTTATAATCTACATATCATTTTAGGGGAATGATTTTGGATTAAAAATTATATTTTATTATTCAAGCAAAATCACATGATAATACTTGACTTGCATGAGATATTAGTGATATGCTTTAAGTTTTACAAACCCATGCTATCAATTTACGATGTGTTTTGTAATTGTGGTATTTCTTTTACTTATATTTTCGTTAAAATATGTAGCATATTTAGATAGCTTTGAAAATTGATTCATTTCCTTAATTGTGAATAACCATCATACCATGTTTACTAATGTACATTTTTGTTTGAAAAATTGCATTTCATAAGTTTGTGCTATTTACTTCTCATGTTTGATCATAAAATTACCAAATTAACATAGATGCTTACACTATAGCTTCTTTATTACATAAAGAGAAAAAAAAAAAATGTAATGGGTAGAACTCAAATTTAATCTTATGCTTATGTATAATGTATAAAAATAATTTTTCTCTGAGACCGAACTACATAAGAAATTATAGTTACTTGTATAAATAAACTATAAATGCATGAAAAAATGACAAAGAGTACATTCGCAAGTCTTTTAGGATTGTTTGAATCCTTACCGACCTTTCATTTCCCATATTTTAGACCGTTAGTTGACACCCATAGTGTTATCAATGACATCAAACACCTGCCAAGTTTCATTAACTCATTCAAAGACACCTGCTAAGAATTCCCACCATAAAATTCCCCATATAGGCACTACAATACATATTTGGTACATAAAACACATTCATGTATTATCTAAATCAGCAACTCAACTTAATTATACATTCATACCTTGAACAGGCGTAGAAAATCATTCCATGACAATCATGTTTTGGTACTTAATCCTCCTCTTAAAACGCACACAACAAATTGCATTACACTTTAGTGTGTGTGATAAGATCATAAAACTGCAAAAACCACTTACATGTTGCATTATAGTGAGAACAACAACAAAGTTAGTTACAACATCAAATAAGAAAACTTCATATTAGAACTAAAGAGGTGTTTGGTTATGCTTATTAAAGGTGCTTATTGGTTTATTCAATTACCATAACACAATAAGTTTTTTTTTTTTTAATTAGCTTTGTATAATGTTTTTAAGTGGCAGACATGTTGAGGTTAATGTTGATGTTATTTTTAACTTTAACTATTGATATCATGTTATATAAAATGTGCGAGTTTAGTAGCATATAATGAGTGTTAATGAAGTTAAAATATAAACTAATACTAATACTCATGTAATTTTAAACAAAGTTAATATTATAAAGTATAAAGGGTATAAAGTGTAAGGGGTTATTTATGTTTTTTCTAAAGTTATTAAAAAACATGGAAACTTGTAATTTTACACTTAGCTCTATATAATTTATTTAAAATTCAACCACTAAAGTTTTATTAATTACTTCCTCTTTTTTTAAGTTTTTGTTTTCATAAATTTGACACCTATATTTTTATGCATTTTTTTTCTTAACCAAATTTATCCACCAAATTTTTTAATTTTGACCAAATTGGATTCAATTTTGACTTTCTATTGACCAATCACGTCGCTCGATTTTGCTTACGTGGCAAAATCGAGCTCTCCTATTGGTCCAATTTTTTTACATTGAGAAAGGATTTGCAAAAAACTCCTAAATGATGTAATTCTTTTATTATATAAAAGATTGCCGTTAACACAACCAAAGACAAGAATAAAGATAATACTTCTCTCACACCAAACCAAGAGAATGAATCTAATGTTTCCCAAGTGCATTCCTTTTTCTATCCATTCCCAGTCTTTAGTTCCACTCCACTGTTCAGACGTTCCAACTTTTGGAGAGGGATATCCAGCAATTCATAGTACAGAATATCGGACATCTGTGCCCAAAAAAATAGCTCATTATTAATAATCTGACATCCTATTGCTTGCTAACTTCGACTTTTTATCAATAAAGAACCAGCTTTATAAAGAAAAGAAAAGAAAAAAAAAAAACAAAGCAAAGAAACCTGATTGTAGTGAACAAGCATGTCTAGCAGGTGATCTGCAACTTGATTTTTGAATGGATTAATCTTGGGTTTTTGAGAATAGCAGTTGTGAGGAGTAACCCTGATTTTGGATGGGTCATCCAAACCAAGTTTCTCGGCGACTCTCTCCATGACCTCATCGTACGTATGCAACTTAGACCTAACAAATCATCAGAGAAAATCACTCAGCATCAAGCTCCTTTTACAGAAATCTGGCACTAAAACAAAAGGCAGAACTCACAGCTCCAAACAGAAAGCATCCTCTTTAGGTCTATCCAGAAGTCGAAAATGAACTACCTGCAAAAGACAGCCATTAAGTCTAACGTTTGTGAACGTGCAACACATACACAATCAAAAGACAATTTTATAACTTGGAAGTCTGTGAATGTAAAATAATTAATCTTCAATGTAGACCATATAATAGTTTTCACATCAAGTATATAAACTTTGCAACCTCATATAGTTCAGTTGCTTATAAAAAATATTCCTTGAACACGTAAACAGCAAAACTATAGAAACTTCTAACTAAAACTGCATAATTGATAGCAGTCTAAATTGAGTATAACGAACCTGGCGATTTTTCACGTATTTCATAAAAGAAGGAACATCAGGATAACGATATTTCTCGGTATCAGGAGACTGATAAAGTTTCTGAAAGCAAATTATGTCCCCATCGTCAAGCTGGACATAAAGAGAAGGTATTGGTTTAACAATTATACATATTATAGTGAGTTAACATCAACATCTGAAGTGAAAAAGTTGGAACTTATATACCTGGCTTGATCTAAATGAAGCATGTTTCTCTAGACGCTCACACATTACAATGGGCTCAAAATATATTTCCTGATGAATAACGAATAAAAACTACAAATCAAATATGGAAAGATATCAATTGTAGCCACCAAGTCGGCAGTTTGTAAAACAAACCTCATAAAGTTCAATTTCTTCATCAGGACTAAATCCAGCTAATTGTTTTAAGTTTGGTATAATTTCAATTGGCTTACCCAAACTCTTCACAAAAGACCTACCAGCAAAACTGAAAAACAAAATATGGATTAATTACTCGAAATAACCATATCATCAGATATAGCATGAAAATCTGTTCTCTTAAGAACTATATACTAGCAGCCTGATGTACATGTTTGATAAGGGTGCTAGACTTCCTTAGTCCCTTGATGCAAACTTTGGCCTTAATGCTGTGTGTTTCTTTTTTTCTTTGGATTAAGAGGCTTATAAAGGGTAGTGGGTCCCCCTTCTATTACAACCACTTAATGGGGAAGAGTGGTATTTTTACACTCACATAGACTAAGATGATGCAAGTGAATTGGTGGGGCCAAATAAAAAAAGAAATAATATTATATAGCCCTAATATTGATTAGTTATATATCAACCTACCAAAGTTGTTCCTTCTCGGGGTCGTAAAGCTTGAAGAAAAGAAGTATGTCGTCTTTTGTTTTATCCGGTGGGGGAAGAAAATTCAAATCCTGAAAAAAACAATACAACTAGGGTAAAATAAAAAATAAAAAATAAAAAATGCAACTTTTAAGATATCTAATAGGAAGCAGATACTTAGGTAGTTGTAAAGATGATCTTACTTTTCCAATCTCTATCTCCAAGAACAAATTCAGTTCAGCATAGTGATCTTTACTGAAAGTCTCCCTTAATTGCTCAACCTGCAAACCCAAATGAAATGTTAACAGTAACTCAACCTGATAAATCTTCCCATACTTGCTTTTCAATATGGAGCCAGATTTAGTGTAAGCAATTTGGCCAAGCCACTATAACCATGAAACAAAATATGTGGATATGTTCACTGCCACAGTGGCATGACATACACTCGTAATGACTATTCCAAACACGGCTATATAAAGTAAGAAGTTGAAAAAATGTTGGGAAAAATAAGAAGCAATACATAGCTTTGGTTGCTTATGTTTTATCATGGATACATGAACGGCCTTAACGTGATTAGTAGCTTTTCAGCCAATGAAAAACATTTTTACTTAAACTAAAACAAACCGTGCAAGCCAATGAAATGCACAATTCATATTTCGTAGAGTTTGTTTAAAACACAAGTCTTCGTAATCATTATGGATGCCAAAACCTTTTTAATGCTTAACTACCACAAAACTATTTTGTTTATTACTATAACTAATCACTCCTATCTGTGTATCCCGCGAATACAACAAAAGCAACCATCATGTCACCCCCTCTAACTAAGTGCTATAGTTTTCTGACCTAATTGTCTAAATCCTCAACTTCAACTAATACATCATGGTGCAAGTGTTATGTCAACTAAACTAGACAGATACATAACACAACAAACATCTATCATGTTCATAGATGCATAGACCCAACTAACTAATATTTTAGACCAAATATTACTCGATATACATTGAAACCCAGCAAATTACAAATGCATTAACCGAAAATAGACCATATAAAGTGCATTAGCAAGAAGTGGGCGCATACAGATTGTGTTTCCTCATGTGGCGTCAAAGGCCGATCAGGACGATATGTATGATTCTGCCTCTTGGCCCATACCCAAAAACGCTGGTATTGAACAGGTACGCCAAATTCTCTAGCCACTTCCTCCTGCATCCAAAAATATAGCATTAGAATAACCAAACACTCATAGAAACGACACTTCAATCAAAAGTTAACTTTTAGCTAAAAAAAACACAATTAACTCTAGCTAATTTTTTTATTTTTCGGCCAAAGTGGTAATTCAACTTCTAAGCAACTGCATTAAAAACAATCGCAACTGACTGTTTGAATCAAAACTGGGAAATTAAAAACAATTGCAACACGTTCTGAAGCATAATTTACAGATAAGTAATAAACAGCATACCTTGTTAGCTGTTTTTTTTCCTTGGTTTCAGTTTATTATGTTTACTATATACATGCTGATATCTCGTTTGAAGAGGAACATAGTTAGATAATGATAGCAACTGCATTAAATGGACTCTAGCTATGCCCACAAGCCACCAGAATAACAGACAACACAATAGAATATAGTTACCTTAAATAGGTTAAAGGGCATTTGCTTCTGGATACGAAAACTTTGAACTTTGCCATGATCGACAAGATCAAAGTGTGAATTTTTCCCTATTTGTTCCTGTAGGTCAACATCACGAGCAACCTAAACATGACACAAGATATATTAGTAATGACACCCCCTGAATTGTACAAAAGCGAACCCATCAGGCTTTTAATTTAAAACAAAATTCCATAAAATAATAGCAAACTTTGCAAGATGGTCTCATTTAGTCATTATACTTTTTATAACTCAAACTAGTAATTAAAGTTTTCTAAACAGGCTAAATTGGCAATCATAGTGTTAAAGGTATGATTACAAAACTGGACAATTTGCAAAGTATGTTGCTATTCTATAACCCTTAATCTAAAAGACACTATCAGCGACCTTTATAATAGTGTAGAGATGAGCTTGTGCTTTGTATTTTCTCTTCTCTTCCTTCTCTTCTAGCTCTTTCTTCAAACTTGTCTGAAGAATATATAAATGCAAGCATCTAAATTTATAATACAAAACTCAGTTTACAAAGTGAAGACAAATAAATGTGAATATTTTACCCCAAGGTGTTCAGGGATATCTTTCTCGTCCACGTCACAAAATATTTCTTCCTTGTTACTCTTGCGTACATACACAAGCATATATGCATTGGAGTCTTTTGTAATTTCTGATGGAGCGTTATTGCAGACAGGATTTGTCTGAGTCAGTTGTTGAGAAAGTTATAAAGTGACACAAATGATAAGTATATTGATATAACATTGTTTTGATTAAAAAAAAATAAAAAATAAAAAATACTGAACAAAGTAACTCATTACCTCGCCACCATATTGCTCTTCTAATGCCCTTTTCAAATCCTCTTTCGTTAGCTTTTCGTCGTTAAACTGGTACCTATTTGAAAGCAACATATCCACACCACAAAGATTCAATAGAGTGATGATAAATACAATACAACGAGCGGGAATTGTCTGCGTGTTGCGGCGGGAAAAAAATAATCAACAATAAGTATTCGATGTCTTGAATTTCAAAATTAATCGATAAATAATTACTTGTTAATTTCTTTACCCGACATAATTTTTTTGTTAAATCTTGAAATTATGGACGTTCTTTGTAAAGGGAGGGAACTAACATGGACTATTTATATGATATTTTGCAACACAAACAATCCCTAAATTTAACTCAGGGACCGTTACTGAAATCAGTAGGTAACTAAATGGACTATTTGTGTAAATTTTTGTTGCACAAATAGTCACATATCTAACACAAGGACTGTTGCCGCAATTGCATTTAACGACAGGGATGAATTCTGAAATTTATTAAAGACTGTATCTGAAATGCAAGTTAACCGGAGGGACTATTTTTGCCATATTTTGAAATATACTGTAGATGAACATGTTTATCCTACATGGGAGGCGATCTGCACAATAAAGTTTACTTCATAAGCAACAAAAGAATGGGTTTAGATAGTGTTACCCCCTTCCACTAATAAAGACAAATGGGGGTAAAACTGTCAAAATCCTTTTTTTGTGTGCCTCAACTAATTTGTGTTGTAAGCAGGGGCGGAGCTATAGCCTGGCTACCTGTGGCACGTGCCACACATGGGTTGGCCAGGTGCAAGGCCGGATTTCAAACACAGGGCTTCGTTTTATTCGATTTCTACCATTATATTGATAGAAACGTGCTCAAAATAGTTAATTTGTTTGGTTTTAACAAGAAAATAAGATGAGAATCAACTAATACAAAGTATAGTCAGAAATGTATTGAAACACATACCAGGGGAGAGGAAGACAATGAGTCTACGCTATTTTCATTTAGCCCCCTAAACGTTAAAGGCTGTACACTTTTGTCCTATTTCTTTAGTTTCATTTATAATTAAGTGTAAGGTGCTTACATAATTACAATTTCGACCCTTATTTGGGAGACAACTTTTATGTTTGGTCATGCACGTTTTACATGTAGTGTATTGTCTTAAAATATTTCAAGGCCTTCAATCATAATTAAGGCCATAGATTTAAGGCATTTAAAGGTCACATCTATTAATGTAGTGCTAAAGATAAACGTTAAACTTTTTTTTTATGTGCAACACATAACAATAACAAAGTTTTTCACATTTTAATTGTTTTTGTGTTCGAAAGCCTATACTTGAGGTCAAAAAAAATTGTGCCACACATACAAAAAATTTTGGATCCGCCACTGGTTGTAAGCATATCATTTCCCATTCCCGTTATCACATCAACATGAAAGTCAACTAATACCAAAGACGAACAAGAGATTGAACACGGATACAAAATGATGAATAATAAAATGGCTCACCATTGTTCGGATAAAGTAGGTCTGATGCATGCATAATAGTGTCCACCACGCACTCCGCCACTATGAACCAATACACTGTAAACAACAAAAATGTGTTAAGACAAAAAGTATAGGTCTAGGAATCCTGATCTCAAGACAAATAGCATACATGCACACTAGTGACTGAAATAATTAAGTTCGTATTGTAAAAAACAGCAAATTGTAAATTGTGAATTTTAATACCTGTAAAGAGTGTAAAGGTTGCGGACGCTCTTGTCTGCACCAGGAGATAGATACTTGCCGCTCTCTCTGTCAAGATCAAGCTCCAGCGGAAATTCGTAACGGTCATTTATCTGCATAATGAATCACAAGAAGTTTTAGTTATAACCTGCTAATTAATAAAGTTTGGCACTCCATTTCCGCCACTGTTTCCATCAGCATTATATACATAACCAAACTAGATAAACAAGTAAAATTGTGCTTTCAAAAAAACTGAATCTAAAATACTATATATATTATACACACAAGTGTGGGAGATGGAACAGCAATACCAACTATAGAGAATATAATCCCGATAAATCAATACTAATTAAGGTTTCCTCGAAAGTTGATGATAGCAACCTACACAAACACGTAAGACACTCATAAAAGCTGAAACAAAAGATACTTACTTTTGATGTTAGAGTGCTATCAACGTTATATTCAAATCGCTTCAGGTGAAGTTGGAGAACAGGTGGGAAAGCGATAAACAAGACCTTCTTCCTAGCATCCTACATATAAAAGAATAAAAAGCCAAAAACATAAATGGTTCATCCCGAAAATAATATTATCTAAGCAAGATTAGCCATGCACAGAAGAGACCCTTAGTAGAAAAACAAAAGAGAGGCTTTATAGATCATGAATGCATTCAGATATCATGGTTTTGGTCCAAAAATGATACTTGTAATAAAATTAGAAGTGCTAATACTTAAGAAAAGAGATTTAAGGGTGATTTATAAATGGTTTCAGTTTTCCTTACAAGGCATGCAAAGAGGTTAAGGGTAACCATCAAAGAAGTTAGAAACATTTGGGTTTTAAGATGGAATTGACTGAGTGAATGGACATACTCTTATCAGGATGGTTATGATATTTTCCACAGCCTCAATCTTTCAAATTTCAGTTACATATAATTCTCACTCAGTTTTAGCTTTGTCATGCTAAATATGAATCGTTGCTGCACCAAACTATGGATTTCAATTAAGCAAGACCTATTAAACGCATATTAGTCATCAATGGCACTAAAAGCTTGAAAACATTAATAAACAGCTAACCTGCAAACCATGTTCTTCAGCTCGGTATTTATTGTCGCCTTCAAGTAGTTCCACTTCAACATATTTGTCAAAAGAAGCATAAACATCTCGACAGCCTTTCACGTCAAGTTGAAGATCTGAAATTAAAAGTTATGAAGCCATTAATCAATGTAGACAAACACAATCAAACATACAAAACCATTCCACTGATTTATAATAACTGATACCATAAAATGATTCCTTTCTAGTTGATTTGAAGTCCACGTTGATGCAATTAATATCACTAAATTGGTGTCCTTCAAATAACTTCTGTATTGTACCTTCCACAGCTGTCCCCTAAACCAAAAACAAGCAAAGGTTCAAAACAAACATGAGCGGAAAAAAAAGTGGTCAACCATCAAAATAAAAACCATACCTTCATTTTATCTTCTAGTTTCTCACACAATACCCTATTAAATTCTTGGACATCATGTTGCACGAAAGCGTCATCGGAGGTCCATCCAAAAGATTCCGTCAATTCTTTTGTCGTGACACTAGTTTCACTGTATTGAAGCTTATAAAATAAGCTTTGAAGAGCCAGAGGTATACTGCCAGGTACCATGTCATTTTCTGTTGTCGGCATATGATACACAGCCTGATACAAAATTAAAATAAGATGCTTCATTCAAAAACCAATTTGTATGAGGAGCAGTTGACAACAAGTTACACATACCTTTCGAAAGGAAGAAATGTGGTACAAAGTTTGAAGAAGAGAATTCATGTAGCATGTAGCTCCTTGGTTCTTAAGGCCAACAAAGCCGGTCTCCATCTTTGAGTCATATGACCATTTATCAGTCACGTTACGTACAGCAACATCAGCTTCAATATAGCATGTGTCGTTCACCAGGTAGCCTTTATTAGGGTCATATAGATCACTTAGTGGCATAAAAGATGCAAATCCCCAATCGTTTTCCCTTCCATGAAACTGGTGGAGTGCATCTGCAAAATTAAGGCAATTGTAATTAAAAGTTACCATTAGTATATTAATTGGGATCCTCTCGCTTCTATAAAGCATCCCTGTATTACGGCACAAGCTACAGGGGATAAAACTTGTCCATAACCCATGTCAATGTGTATATTTCAAAGAAAAAGTAAGACAATGTACTAGTAATGGTACTAATTGTTTTCAAAATATTAGAAACAAGGATTGCCAATCTAAAAGACCAATATAGCTAGCTAAACGGTCTAGAATCAGAATTTAAGAAACATGGATGGCCTCATTTAGAAACAACGTCTCTACAAAGTTACTACCGACTCTGTCATAATACATCTCCGTGTAGTTTCTAACCTGCCCCTTCCAATAAAATACAAACCTTACACAAATTTCCTGATATAAGGTTTTGGTAATTTTAGTTTTTTTTAACTATATTGAATCCCAAAAAATTTGCTCTTCATGAGGAGAAAGGTAGTTTAATGTAGAGTTTAAAAGCAGGGGTTAAACATGAAGATAAACGCAAAACTGCAACAAAATTGTTTCAGGTGACACTTTTTGTCAATTATACTTGCTATCAACTTACAAGTTTGCTAAATCTGAGCATCGAGCACTATAAAATATTAACATGCCAACTTATAATTATGACAAAAAGTTAGTGTGCATAAACATAGCGTACCTTTTCTTACTGTCAAGTTATTACGCTTCTGATTAATCACAGCCAAGCTGAAATGCACATACGGCGAAGTTGTGGAGTCAGCCACATCTAGATACATGGACAAATGTTCTACCTTGTTTCCCCCTGGATATATAACCACACGCCTGCAAAAATATGATCAGCTATGAAAGTGGAAAACAGTAAAGAATATTAAAGGTCTATGTGGACTAAAAAAAAAAGAAAAAAGTAGGAGATTATTATGTACCATTTGTATCCACCGACCATAAATACATCAGAATACAGCCTTTCAACTTCATGGCATGAGAAGTTCTCAATTTTCCAAGTAAACCTAGAGAAGGCTTCATGGGCTGGTTGATTCACTACGGTGCTCACAACTTCTCCTTGAATCACAACACACATAAATACAAATATATAAGGAATTAAGGATTACTACCAAAACACAATCAAGAAACATATGTACAAACGATTCTATACACTCATGCAGACAAAAAAGCAAGAGTGCGGTTACTTCATCACAAATTATAAATGTATGAACATAAGAAAAATCCTTAAAAAGTAGAGAGTGAAGCAATAACCTTCCACAGGCGAAGGGCCTTCAACAGTGGGCGTCTCTTTAACTTGTTTCTGTTTTCAATAGAATTAAATACCGATTAAAAACACAGATATACAAACACGTTATGATCATAAACTAAAACCCTAAATCTTACCCTGCAACAAAAAACCTTAAACTAACATTTGACGGATTAATAAACCTAATTCATCTTCTACAAAAACGAAAACCTAAAATTAACATTTCATAATCACTAACTATGACTGATAAACAAACAGTAAAACATTTTGAGCAAAATAAAGCCCTAATTTACACACACTCATTTAAATCAAAATAAAACCCTGATTCACAGCTACAAACAATAAATCAACACTTCAAATTAACCTAACACATTTCACACAAAACCCTAGAACTATCAACGACTTCACACACACAGAGAGAGATAGGTTAGGTGTATACGTACATCTAACGGTTGCGAAGTGATCAAGGTCATGATTGTGATTGATCGCCGTACGTTTACAAGTGATAAGCGCCGTTGAATAAACCTATAGACAGAGAAATGGCGCTTATTTGTTTGTGAGGGCAGAGGGCGTGTTTGGAAGTTATGTCGGGCTGTTTATGAAATGAATTTAAGTAATAAAAAAGATAATTTGATATTTACGTAAATGTAGAGCGGCAATTTGTGCCCAAATTTGGAAAAATGGACTAATTTTGGTTATTTTGTAAAAGATTCGTGCACGTTTAGCCCTCTTTTTTTTTGAAATGGGCATATTTATCCAATTGAAAAGTTAAATTGGTTCTAACATTCACATATTTTTCTCTCAATTGGAGAACATTATAATCGTTTTTGAAAAAAAAACTTATATTTAATTTTTTTTAATATAAACGATATATTACGTTCAGGAAATTTATTTCTTCATTTTGGATCTTTTATAAAGCGATTTGTATAACATGTGCCCGTTTAGCTTATGCCCGTTTTAACCCGCCCCCGTTGTAGCCCGTGCCCGCCCGGCCCGCCCATTTTGCCACCTCTACCTAAAACATAAGAGCACTAGGTGCAATTCGCCGAATGAACTCGCCACTCCGATGTGGCACCTCGCCACCTTCGTCGCTGCACCCACCCCCCCAAGCTCGCCACTTGCCCTCTCCTCGTCTGCACGACAAGATGAAAAATCTGACCTTTGTCATTTTTTTATTTTTTTTATTTTTTTCCCTTTATTTTATAATTGTGTTATTGTTTTGTAAAGTTGTAAATGTAATTGTTTTGTAAAGTTGTAAATATGTAATGTTTTGTGAATTTGTAAGGTTTTTTATAAAACTTTTGACATTTTTTAAAATAGGAAATGAAAATACATTAACATCTAAATGAAAATCTATACTATATAAAAGTTGTAATCCTTAATTTAATGCACAAGAGTTTTGTGCACAAATGGTTGTACGGTACAAGGTAGTTTAAGCAACATCTATACTATATCAATTACACAAATTTACATCTACATACATTCAAGATGAATACGAAGGGTGGTTGTAGCAATTGAATGTGGAGGAAGATGAATATGAACCATTCTCAAGTTACAATCACATTTACAACCAAAACTAATGCAAACCAATTGAATGTGAGGAGGAAGATGAATGTGAACCATTCCACAGTTAGCATCTCACAATTAAAAGCCATCATTTATAAGTATAAATAACACACACTTTGATTGCATTCACCAATAATAGGACGTATAAATGAGGCATGAAGCTCATTGTGGGAATGTTTACTTCAGAGATACTTCAGCAAGGTACATTCCTATTTCCTGTCATGAGATCGTTTTTGTAATGTCTCAGTTATATACTTGTAGATTTTAATCATGCAGAAATCAGGAAGTTCCTGGAAATCCCATAATCAGATATGGTTCAATCATGCAGAAAGGAAGTTTCGGGTATTAAGTTTGTTTGCTAAAATCTACTTTCAATTGAGTTGTATATTGATGAGGCGAAAAGTATTACACTTTTAGGGGGTCATTTAAGCCCTAAATCGTGATTTTATGGTCAATTATTACCTCAAATCATTTCTTTTATCAATTTAGGTACGTTGGAGAAGAATTCTGGAAAATGAAGCATTTTGGACGTTTTTTGAGCAAAAAGTGAAGAAAACGACAAAGTCATGAAACCATGCTGGAAATTGTACCTGACGGTGTCATAAGTCACCACGTGACGCCGTCACTTGATGACACAAGAGTGGATACTTGTTTGTACTAGACGCCCCAGTGAAGAATTCACAAGTTAACACCTAACGGCGTCAGGTGTTAGAAGATGCAGGCCGTCACGTGTAATGCTAAAAAGACATGGCCCAGAGGATTTCACAAGGTGACGACGTCAGAAGTGGATCTAGGCAATCCGAGAAGAGTTTTGGCGGCGAGTTGACGGCTTTAGAGTCTATAAGCCGACGCCGTCAGATTGTAAAATCTATATATAGTTTAGGTTTTTCATTCATTAAGGGGAGGAACTTTTTGGTGGAACACACACACAAACCCTAGGACGATTTTTTGACCTTTTCAAGGTTTCATACCCTTGTTTCTTCCATGTTCAATTGAAGATAAGTTATCCATTAATCATTCAATATGTCTATGTGTTGTTTGATTATATCTTATGCTTGTCTTTCTTTTAACATGCTAGGCTAGGTTTATTTGTGTTTACTTAGATGTAATGAAACCTAGTTATTGATTGTTGATTGATGGTTTGTTATTAATTGTTGTTGGGTGAATGATATCTATGTTAGGCTTAAGAAAACTGGCTAATCTCCTATTCGGTAACTTGCTTGAACGTCCTAAGAAACATGAGTCGGATGTGTACTACGATTTTAATGGTTGTATTTAATGCATAAGTGACTATTAATGAGGCCATGATAGGATACTAAACGTGTCGTCATAGGAAGAGATAGAAGCTTATAGGGTTGGGGAAGGACGTACACGCCCCCACGAATGGTATTAAGGAATGCAACCCGTCATCCACGCAATTGTAACAAACTTATCAATCAATAAAAGATAACTAGGGAGTAGTGAAATCTAAGTAAACACGTGTTCTCCATATAAGAAGTTCTCTCATTTTATTTTCTTGTCATTTTATTTTTATTTGTTTAAGTAGTTATTTGGGTTAGTTGACTAGCAACTAATTCCGCCCACTCTTCCAAAAACCGAGATTTTTACTTGCTTTCCATAAAATGTAAAAATACAAAAAGAATCATCCCTCACCTTTAGACCTAGTTAGATCATTTTCAATCCTAACGAACACTATTCCCTAATTAGAACGATCAATCCCCCGGTACTTGCCACTACACTATACTACATCGGTCAGATACACTGACTGGTGGGGATTGCAAGCTTCTCAAGATCCCTTAAGAGGTAAAACCTTTTGCAAGGTTGCAAAACTACGCATCATATATAAAGCTTTAGAATTCCTTTTTTGTCGTTGCAGTTATTGGACGAAATACAGAGCATTAATATGTGGCGTTATCTTCAAGCAATTGATAGTAGACCTGATATCACCGAAGGTTTAAAGAAACTAAAATGTAGAACATTTTTTGTTGACAACAATGAATATGGGCCATTCTTTATTCTTTAGTCTTGGTATTTTTATGCACACCATTCATGCGATTAAACCTTCCTTAATAAGGTGATATGATTTGAATCTCTTATGAAAATGTATATAGATGAGGAAGTGGAGGGCTTGGAAAGATGAAACAATGATGATCGAATACCAATACAATAATGGTAAGTGTACATGTTAAAAGCTCAATGTTTTTTAGCATATGAAGACTTCATCTACATTGAGTCTATATATTGATATTTGCTTACAGAAACCTATTTGGGTTCATGTCATTCAATTCCAGCACGAGAAAGATTTAGATTTGCAAGGGAGACAACATTTGGACATTGGCATTGAGATTTTGGAATAACTCGACAACTCTCATGTGGATTGTAAGCACTCATAAATAATTTTCATAAGTCAACAATTTTATTTGAATTTAAACATTTTTAAGTTGCGAACATCTATGCTTAATTTATCTTTACTTTATTGTGTTTTGGATTTGGCAGTGGCTAGAAACGAGAGTAGGCAAGTGTTTACTTAATCAAGGTGAAGCTTGACTGTTGCGAAATGAAAATTTATTTCCTATAGGACTTCTACTTTTGTGGAATATGGTTGCTGTATTATCTAATTAACCTGATCAATATTTTAATATCCTAAGTTAGTTTTACAGCCAAATCTAACGCAAGGGGGGTTCAGCCTGAGAGACTGGCACAGATTGGTTGAATTAAACAGTATATTAAACTAATGAACACGAATCAGCGAATAGCATACACGTACACAGATAGATAATAGAGACTATAAGAAGACCTGTCCTGATAATTAAGTAGCTTGTCACTTGTTTTGTTGCTAGTTTTATATGAAGTGCATATTAATTAAATCTTTCTCGTTTGATCTCATTATATCGGCGAGTAAACCCTTAATGATTACTTATGTCTTTCCTATTTATCTAAAGACGTCAGATTAAATAGGCGAGGAAGGGGTATGGCAGCCCAAGCAATGCTCAGCTAGATACAGAGGTTATCAATGCACTAATATAAGTCACCAAAGACATCATCAAATAAAATTTAATTGATGGGAAAGCAATATTAAGGGGTGTGTATAATTTTCCGTAGTCACATATCACATGCCCATCTATCCTGATGAATTAAAGTGTACTATTACAATAAAACAAAACTATTTAATGAATTAAATACATGCAGGACCTTCTTACAGCTCTAATATCTTCGTTTAGGGTGTGTCTTGTGTTGCTTCTTCAACTGAACTCGGCTCCTTAGGGTTACGCTGCACACAAAATTCATCTAGATCTTGGGGTATTTATAGTTTCTGTCTGAGGGCTCGACGCGGCGCATTAAGTAAGTAGATGCGGCGCATTGACTTAACTTCACGTGGGGTCTAAGATTAATATATTCTGGAATATTCGTACACCGTCTTCAGATGCGGTGTATCTTGATTCTTGTATCCGGCGCATGTCCTTCAGTATCTTGGATTGTATCTGGTGAAATCTTGATAGTGATACGCCATATGTCAGAAGTGTAATGCGGCGTATCTGGAGTATAACGAGCTTGATCTTCTTCGTTGACCAAAGTTTCATATGCGGCGCATGATAGGATTACATGGGGCGCATTCTTCAAAGTCAGGCAATGGTCTTCGAATTCATCTAAGTATGATATTGCGGCATATCTGTTGAGAGAGACACGACGCATTTTCTGGATTTCAGTAGACTTTTGAGATCTCGCTTGTTTTGCTCCATAATTAGTCCAAAATCGCCAAGTTTCACCTATCACTTGTTTTTACCTGAGAATCACTAAAGTAGACATTAAAGTACCGATTCCCATAAATATTAAGGTAAAACAAGTCAAATAAATAGGATAAATGATGATAAAAATATGAACTTATTTGAGTTCATCAAGTTTGTTTTAGTACTCTGATGCGTGGTTTTGTGACCTTACAACAGGTTTTACCTCTCGAGGGATCTCAAGAGGCTTACACTCCACCAGGCAGTGTACCTGGACCGATGTAGTTATAGGATAGTGGAAGTACGGGGGATTGATCGTTCTTCGCTCACAGAATAGTGTTCGTTAGGATAGAAAAGCTTACTCTAATAGGTCTAAAGGTGGAAGAAGATTCTTTTGTATTTCTATATTTTTAGAAAGCAATTAAAATCTCGGTTTTGGAAAGAAGGGCGGAATTAGTTGTTAATTCAACGTAACCCAAGTTGCAAATTAAAATAGAATAAATAATCTAAACTATTGGTGTGGGATAAACAATTATGGAGAAAATTGGTTTACTTAGATTGTCATTTACTCCCTTAACTTATCTGTGAGACCGGTTAAGTTGATATGTGTGTACTTGTGTGGATGAAGGTTGTATTCCTATTAACTCATGGATTCCGCATACATACTCTCCAATTCTATAAGCTCTTATCTCGCCCTATGCCATGCACTGGCAAACCATAGGGTTGAAACAGCTGGCTCAGTGCGTTAAAACGACCGTAATAGCCTAGTATGCCTCGAGAAAAACTACATGTTTCCCAAGACGTTCAAGCACGTTACCATAAAGGAGGTTGGCCAGTTTCTTGAGCCTATCATCTAGAAAACACATATCCCAACAAACAGAGAACACACACCAACTCAATCCAACTATATTAATAGTTAGGTTTCATTAGATCTAAGCCAAACAGCTCAGATTTAGGCTACTCATGTTAATGAAAGATAAGCAAGATAGATAGGACACATCCAACACATGAACATATTGATTGAATTAAAGGAAGACTATCTTTAATTAAGCACTAGGGTTCCAAGGGTTGGAAACCCTAAAAGTCACAGAAAATTCAGTCTTTAGGTTTGCCCTAAAATTCTCCAACAAGTTCCACACACAATGAATTGAAAATTTGGAAACTACGTATATAAAAATAAGTCCGGACGGCGTAAGCTTATAGGGCCTGACGCCGTCAGCTCGCCGCCATTAGGGTTCTCGGATGGCCTAGATCCATTTGGGACGTGGTCAGCTTGTAAAACTCTCTGGGCCGTCTCTCTTTAACTTAACACGTGACGGCCTACATCTTTTAACACCTGACGGCGTCAGGTGTAAATTCTAGGGGCGAACCTCACATATTTGGGGTGGAAAATTTTTTTTAGTGGTACGGTTTTGTAGTAGTCATATAATTTCCTATCCATGAGACGCTCATTAAGATCAAGGTTTTACTTCTAAATGTTGTAAAAAATTTTAAATTGGCGCTAAAATTGCCCTAACAAACATTTCTCTTGGTTTTATTACAAATTTACTATCAAACAAAGCAAAACATCAAGCGTAAGTATATCCTCAACGGTGCTTTCATTTACCCCCTTACACTTAAACCGAACATTGTCCCCAATGTTCAAATAAAAGACGTAAAAGTAAATAAGATGAAAGAATGAAATCAAATACTCCCCTGAATCGTTTATTGTGGATAATAATGTAACATGGTTAGATCTTCTTTCAAGATAGACGAACGTTCAAAGCTTCCCTTCCGAAATAATAAACGTCTTCTTGTCCAAAACAACCTGTTAACCTGAAAAAGATAAAGGCCAACCTCGCGTAAAATCGGCGGTAAAATCTACATAATAAGATATAATGCTTGTGGAATGAATATTTTTGCAGAATTCCTGGAGATTATAAGTTAAAGAATTGACAAAACTTTTTAGGTTTCTAGAAAAATACAAAACTTTCAAAAATTGCAGAAAATTATAGCCTGACGCCGTCAGGTGTTAATCCTGACGCCTTCAGAAAGTTCTGACAGAATTCTCATGTTAAGCTTCCGGGAAAAATTCTGGAAAAACTAGATCTTACTTCCTGGAGTTCCTGCAAAAATTCATTATGACTCGATACAAGCATTTGACTCAAACAAGTACTAATATGTATGCTAATTTCATTGTTATGATTCATGTTCATTCGTTCTATATAAACCGATTTAGATTTCCCTCACACTTAGCTTTTGCAAAATACCTTTATATGTAGTTAAGACGAAGTTAAAAACAAAATAAAGCATTTTCACAATTTAGTTTGAAGCATGAATCATTAACAAGAAATATGACTTACATACGGAAACAAATAAAATCAAATAAACACACAAAAACACACAAAACATGGGTTGCCTCCCAAGTAGCGCTTTTCTTTATTTACGAGTCTTGTAGCTAGACTCAAAGTCACCCTATCCGACATAGGTGATTTCCGCATCGAGGATATCCTTAGGGCTGATTTTGGTTGGAAGTTTCTTATCGGTGCGTTTAGTGAAGTATGACCTCTCAAAATTCTCTCCATCCGGGTCATACAAAGTTATCTTAATGTGCCACGATCCATCTCCTTCCTTAGGTAGCTTTTTCCAATCCCATTT
>LBNU01035209.1:10096-37900 GCA_014162995.1 Artemisia annua
TTTGCAAAATGAATTTCAAGAAAGAGCTCTCCTTGCTAACTCATAACGTTTTATCAAAAGAAACAAAACTTTTTCAAATGCAAAACCAAATGATAATGTAGAATGTTACATATGTTACAAAAGAGGTCATTTTGCTAAAGATTGTTTCTTAAAAACTCTTTCAGAACCATCATACAAGTTTTCAGGAAATCGCTCCTCAGGAACTGGCAAATTTCAACCAAAAATGCTTCAGTCTCCTCAATACTTTCAAAACCACACTGAGAAAAGTTCTCAAAAAGATTTTGAAGCAAAGTATAGGAAAGCAAAAGCCAAGCTTGCTCTTCTTGAAGCTACTCCCTCAAACTCTCAGTCTCCTCAAGTTAGCAAACCTGCTCAGAATAAAAACAAATGGCTAGTTGCTTAAACATATGACTGGGATGAGGAAGAAGTGTCCTCAGAAGAAGAAGAAGTTCATGTCAGTGCACTGATGGCACTCTCAGATGACAAAAAGCTTGCAGTTGGCAAAAGCAGTGCTAGAAATGGTGAATGGGTCAACATCACCATGAAGAAGGTAAACATTTTACTTTCTATGGATGATGAATCTGATTGGCAATCTTATATGAACTATATCAATGTTGATCTTAAGTATGTTGAAGAGCAAAGGTTAAATCTGTTTTCAAAGTTTAACAAACTTACATATGAATTAAATAAGTGTAGAGATGAACTTCTTGTTTTAAAACAGGCTAAGCTTGAAAATGTCACGCTTCAAATTCAAAATACTGAACTAGTAAAACAAAACCATGCTCTTCAAGAGGAACTTAAGAAAGAAAAAGATGTCATTGAAAGCTGGACCAAGAAAAATCCTAGAGGCTATGAAACTGTCAGTCTCATCCCTAGTACCAAAAAGAAGGTAATAGGAGAGGATCAACTTACTGAATCCTCTGCTGAGACTCCAAGTCAAAGGATTTTCTTGCCTGCTGGCACATTTCTTGCAAAAGAGATGAATCCTAAGTCAAAAGACTGGATAGAAAGACCCAGTCCTGAAGGCAATATGCCAAATTTTGACACTGGAAAGATCTTGATGCCTGAAAGTCAGGCCATTAAGGAGTTACTTGAAGTCACTAACAAAACCAACAGTGCTGAAGATGTCAATGAATCTGAATCAATGCCCCAAACTCCTTTACGACCACTGAAAGTTCTTCAGGGAGCTGAACCTTGTTCCAACATAGGACCTCTTGTCTACTCTCAATATTCTCCCAAGGAGAAGGTGGGACTAGGCACAACGATCCTGGAAAAGCCCAACACTAAAAAAACAACCAAATTGCAGCTCCCACTGAAGTTTCAACACCTTCCATCTCTACTGAGATTAAAAATGACAGCACTGATTCAAAGGTTGATCAGTTGGCTGAACTTGTTAGGAAGCTAAGTGAAAAGCTGGAATTAAATGACAAAACCTCATCTAAGGATAAGGAACCAGCTTCAGCTTCCTCAAGTACAACAAAAACAAAGTCCACCCAGAAGCCACTCAAGAGATGTGAGTTATGCAGTTACACAAATCACACCACTGATAACTGCTACAAAATCCTGTTTTGCATGGTATGCAAACAAGAAGATCACAGAACATCTGATCACATCTCTTATGTCACATCTTTGAATGCTCAAGCAAACTATAAAGCTCAGGCTCATAAGTATGCATCGACATCAAAGCAATCCTAGAAGCCAAAGGCTAAGCCTCTTAAACCCTGCATACACTGTGGATTCAATGACCATCACCCGGTTGATTGTCTTATGCATCCCTGTTGTGATATATGTGGAGATCCTTCCCATGATGCTTCAGGACATGACAATGTCATTAAGGCTAGAAGAGGACTGACAAAAAATGTCTCTCAGTCATCTGAGTCCTCTTCAAGCTCTAGATGCACAACTTGTGGAAGTCAAGTTCACTCCACCACTGATTATGAGTCCATTAGTAAGTTTAAGAAGTCCTTGAGGCCTAAACCCACTAAGAAGTGGGTCAATAGAAAGAACTAATTCAGTTTACTATGTGTGCAGAAAAACGCCAGGGAGCCTGTGTGGCATCTAGATAGTGGATGCTCAAGAAGCATGACTGGCGTGAAGCAGTATCTGCACAAATACATAGAAGAACCAGGGCCTAAGGTAGTTTTTGGTGATAACTCATCAGCTCTCACTTAAGGTTATGGTTCAGTAAACTGCAATGGTATAGTTTTCACAAGGATAGCTTATGTAAATGGACTCAAATACAGCCTCATTAGTGTCAGCCAACTATGTGATGCAAAATACATAGTTCAGTTTGATGATAAGAGAGTGATGCGTTATATTCATCCTGTTTACATTTATAAACTTCAAATTATAAGGATTAACACATACTAACGGGCAGTGTACCCGGTCATGTGTAGTAAGCCTTTAGATAAATCCGAGTGTCGTCCCAAGAGCAGTTGTTCTTGCAAACTAAGATAAGAGCTAAAAAGGGGTATTAGTTGAATAGAGTATATAGTAACCAAGACATAAGATAAACAAAAGAGGAAATAAAGATACTAGGGCATAGGATAGGTTATTAAGATATTAATGTAAATTATATTCATATTTTAGTGTTCTATGTAGTGGGTGTAAGTCGACAAGAGTCAGTTGGTCATATCATCCGCCCTATCTTGCATCTTGTCCTATCCTCGACTATTGTAAAGCCGAGAGTTCATCGGTCAAGATACAAGAGTCATTAAGTGCCATGTTTAATAGACTTGTTCTAATGGAACCCGACATGGTCAGATCTTAGATTCCCTCTAGCTTCTTAAATACATTCGGTTGGTAGGTGGTCCTAGGGTTAATTCGCTCATAAGGAAAGGTAGTACTATAGCCAATTCTTACCAATCCCCACAACCTACTAGTCTAGGGTCCTAGGGTTAATTCACCTAGACTGAATAGATTCAACCAAGCTTACATATTACCGAAACGAAAGAATAACGAACAAGCTAAGATAACGTCTACATAGATAAACATGAATAATAAACTAAAACCAAATCTTAATAAAGAGAATTCATGAATGCAAAACAAAATAGAATTTGAACAAGTGTTAGACTAGGTGGTTCCTAGTCTAATAATACACCATCTCTCTAGCCTTCGTGGTCTTCACTCTTCTTCTGGGTCATTCTCCCCAAACCCTAGTGTAGGTTTGGGGGAGAGGAACTTGAAAAATTGTAGACGAATTTCCTTTGGTATTTATAGGGCTCGACTTTGTTACGGCGTAGTCATGTGGCAGGACTACGCCATAATCCTTGTAATAATAACTACGGCGTAACTGGTTGGAGTGTTACGTCGTAGCCTTTGTAGAAACATACCTACGCCGTAACTCAATGACTTGTTACGGGCGTAGCCTTCATAAAATCTTTCTTACGCCGTAGTCCAATTACTAACTACGGGCGTAAGGCTCATATCTTCAACATTACGCCATAGTCCAATCACTAGCTATAGCGTAGCCTTTGGTAATATGTGTTACGCCGTAGCTCAATAGCTTGCTACGGCGTAGTATTCACTTCATGGGGTAAATCTTCTAACGGTGTAGTATCATTACTTAACTAGACCGCCGTGTTTGTGTCTTCAACGTATCTTTAAGCGTAATTCTCACTCTTAAGCCAATAAACCATCAATAACGTGTTTTTACTCATCTTTACCCTGAAACCAAAATAGGAAGAAATAAGAGTAGATATTCTTCATATAAATAGAAAAGATGACTAATTCAAAGAGATATTAACGCTTAAATCATGGGTAAATTTGATGTTATCAAATATCCCCCCCACTTAAACTCTACTTGTCCTCAAGTAGACTGTATTAATAATTAAAAGAGTATCCTCCTCATCACGTAGAAGACACAAATTTAAATTAGTAAAGCTACTGGAATAAAGTTAAGCCGAACACCTCACGAAAAGAAGGGAAGAAATTCACTCATACGCTCCCTATTCTAAGTGATAAATTTTGGGGTGCTCTCATAAACGCACAGTCATAGCAGGTATTCTATCATAAGCTTGGCATTTACACAAAACTCTACCACTAGAGCTAAGGTCGAAATTTTTTCAAAAATAACATTGTTTAGATAATCATAAGGTTAAGGGTGTAAAGTTGTTACTAGTATACTACGGAAAGGGCGACAAAGGAAATGGTACATGACCGGAACGCCGGGCAAGACACCATTGACTGCTCGAATCCCTAACCTAAGAATACTTCACAACTAAAAAGGGTAAGTTATGATGTTTGAATATGGTAAGGGTAAAAAGGGNATTCTATCATAAGCTTGGCATTTACACAAAACTCTACCACTAGAGCTAAGGTCGAAATTTTTTCAAAAATAACATTGTTTAGATAATCATAAGGTTAAGGGTGTAAAGTTGTTACTAGTATACTACGGAAAGGGCGACAAAGGAAATGGTACATGACCGGAACGCCGGGCAAGACACCATTGACTGCTCGAATCCCTAACCTAAGAATACTTCACAACTAAAAAGGGTAAGTTATGATGTTTGAATATGGTAAGGGTAAAAAGGGAAAGTAATCTTATCTTTCAACCGAGTAGTCACCAATTGCCCTTTTGCCAGAAAATGCCAATCTTTCGAAGTGTTGTCTCAGTGACAAGTGATACAGTTTTTCTTTCAACAGTTCTTCCGGTAAAGAGAGTCATGTCTTCCATGATAAGCTATCTAATTGGTGCTTATGATTTTCACACTTTATTTTTCTACTTTCTAAATACTGAAATTCACATTTTTTTTTATTTTTTTTTATTTTTTTTACAATGATAGACTGATAATATCATCCCCCCACTTGAGATAAACTAAGGTAGAGAACATTGGGGAGGTCTTCGATCATAACTTTCCTTTCTTGATTCTTGAACTAGGCATTTCATGACATTGAGGCAACGGAGATTTCTCGACCAAAAACATAAGATTACAAAATAGGTTAGAGTGTAAGGACGTAATGGGATAATAAGGTGAGGAATGAAAAGATATAGTAAGGTGTATCTAAGGGTATCTTGCACTAAGAGTGAGTGCAAACAAGGGTGTTAAGACAAATATCGCCTAAAAACGTTATTTATATTTTACGATCTTTGCTAAGTTTTGTTAAAGACAAAGTATAAACTTTAGTTTATAGTAAAACATCTTTTGAGTTTTAAGTCTTGAATAACTAGACTTTACATTTCATATTAAACATAACATTGTTATATTTCTTAATATAGAAAATGTAAAACATCACATCATATGCATTTATGGAAAGATTGTGTGTTTGACTATCCATAGGACTTCTTACACATTTTGGAAGGATTCCAACTTTTTCTATTGTGTGTTTGACTTGAAGTAACTTGATGTGACATTGCTAGATATGGAAGGATTTCTTGAAAGCCTTGACTGTCAGACCTGGCGGAACCCTGGGGTTACAAGGGCGGAACTCTTGTTTTGGTTCCGCCAGTTCCGCCAGAGGTCTGGTGTGTTTGGCTATAAATACCAAGTCACTTGAAAGAAATCCCTTATCACTTAGAGTCATAATTTACATATATACTCTCATCTAACTCTGTAGCAACTCACTTGTGTGATTATCTTATGTAGAAAGGAAGTTCACAAGTTCATCCATGAAGTTACAAGTATTCAACACAACGTTGCAAGACTTGTTAGCTTAGCTTCGTATAAACTTAGTGTAGTTTATACTTCATTTGACTTTGTATATTCAACAGTGATCGGTTTGTATTTTAGGCCTTAAAATACATAGTGTGACGGGAGTGGTTGTACCCATGTAAAAGAACTCGACATCTAGCTTAGTGTCGGAAATAGTGGATAGGCGACGTTAGGTTGGTTCTACCTTGTACTAGGACCCGGTGTCTAGCTTTGTACCGGATAAAGTGTAAGCGACGTGTAAGGTTTTCTCCGCCGGTAAAAGGAGCTTGTTGACTAGTGCTTGTAACTCTCGAGTTGGAAACTCGGGGCGTGGATGTAGGGCAAGGAAAAAGAGTCCTTGTAGCCGAACCACGATAAACAATCGTGTTGTGGTTTGATCGTTTCTTTCTTTATACTTGCTTATTAATTATTGATAATTAGTTAGAATCGTTAATGACACGTAAAGCTTTTCAAAGTTTAAAAAAGTTAAAAAGCGGTAAACTATTCAACCCCCCTTCTAGTTTTCCACAATTGGTATCAGAGCTACGTTACTCAAGATCTTTAAAATATATTGTATTTTAAAACTTGGATCGATCCATGGATTTTGAAAATCTCAAAAAAGGGCAATCTACACAAAAACCACCGCTATTTGAAAAAGGAAATTTTCTGGAATGGGTAAATAATTTTGAAAAATATGTGAGATCAATAGATCAAGATCTTTTGCATATTATTTCCAATGATGATCTTAATCAACAAAAACAAGTTTTGAAAATCAAAATGATTATCTAAAACTTGATAAAAACACTGAAGCTAAGATAATGATTTATAAAACTTTACCGAGGAATGAATATGAAAGAGTGTATTTTTGCCAAACGGCTAATGATATTTGGAAAAATATATTAAACTTTCATTATGAAATATGTCAAGTCAAAGAAGATCAATTTGATCTTACACATGAGTTAGTAGTGTTAGAAAAACTAATGGATAGACATTTAATTGAAATTAACACATATACTACTAGTTTAAATATTTTCAATGAAGGTATTAATGACAAAGAAAACATGTGTCAAGCTCAAAGAGATTTTGTCTACAAATCATGGAGCGACACGGACGAAGACGATTACAACTATCCGATTTGTAATTGTCAATTAGATAAAACTACAAACAAGGTACAATTTAAAACCGAACACTTTTGCTTTGACAAATTTATCCTAGAGTTCTCTAAACTAGAAAATAAGTCTAAACACTTGTGTAACATGGACCTTAAAACCGTCTTTAATAATGAACCTTCAAAAACTCTTGTGAATAATTTTGAAAAGGAGATGATGTTAGAAGATAAAATGTCTAGACTTGAGAGTAATATTGAAATTGGTCTAGAATGCAAAATATGTCTAGATTACAAACATGAAATTAAAAGACAAAATGAAAAAGGAAAAATGTTGGCTAAGTTTGAAGAAAGTTCAAAATCTCTTGAAAGATTGTTGAAAAGTCAAAAGTCATTTAGAGATAAAACCGGATTAGGATTTAACTCAAATGCACCATCAACAAGTAAAAAGCAAGTAAAGTTTGTTGAGCCTAGAAGAGAAATTTAGAAGTAACTCAATCTCTAATAGAAGCTTGTGATTTAAGGATATCATATTTTATGCTTTTATATGTTTATCTGACCTCCTTGGATTCATGAGTAATTGAGTTTCCAAGCTTTCCTTCAAGTCAAGATAAAACGCTTAATGATTATCTTCTTGATAACCTTTCTATGGAACTTAAAAGGTACGCATTATTTCAACTTACCTTTTATTGTCTTTTGTTGTTATCATTAAGATTTATCGTGTGTAGTATTAGTTGTGCATACTCTTTGTTGTTCTGTCTTTAGTTAGTTATAACGTAGATTAGATTTTCTATGATCAAAGGATTTCTACGTTACAATGAATAGGAGATATAAGGTGCTTCAGCTCTTTAAACTTTCGGGAATAGACATGAGAAACTCTTGAGTGAGTCTCACTTAATTCTTGTCTACAAGTGAGCTAACTAAGAATCTCCTAAGTGATAAGACAACCAACACTTTTGTGATGCTTGCAAATCTAGTAAACCAAAACATTTCACAAATGTTTGTAATACAACATATTTTAACACTATACCTTATATTTTCAATCGTGTCTTAATTCAACCACTCTTTTAATAAAATTTCATATAAGACACACAAAGGAAAATAAATCACATTAGGATACATTAGGATGATTGGGAGAAAATGATTTATAAACATCTAGGATTTGCACATCAAATTTAGACCCATAGTCTTATGATGTTGTATCTCTTGGACATTTACACTCATAGTGTTTTAAATAAAGAAACCTAAAGAGTCGAGGAGTTGTTGAATTTAACATTTGACGAAAGACCACCTCCTTCTAAGATATCATCTTTGGTAGACGATGACCTAGTTGAAAGTCGAACGGTGATAAGACAAGTAAGTTAAGAAAAATAACAAGGAAGATGAACTATTAAAAAGAGAAAATATAGATGTCTAAAAATCCAAAAGTCATACACTAACTAGTGTTATAACATTAAGGACAAAAGTTCAAAGTGTAAACAACATCTTTCATCTTGTGTCAAACATTAAATCAAGTAATATAGACAAAGTCATAAAACTTGAGTCATGGGTCATAGTTGTGATTAAAATAATTTTGATAAAAATAGTTTTTAGACATTAGTTTCTCTACCAAAGAGTTAAACAACAATTGAAACAAAATAGATCTTTCAAAATAGACAAAGAGGATGTAGTGATAATCTATGAAAGACTTTTTGATAACATAAGCAAGCTCCAAAAGCAAGGAATAATCACCCAAAGACATTCCTAGTTATTCACAAGTACACAATGATTAAGTGTTATATGACTTATCAAGAATGAGATTAGTGAATCCGTAGATAAAACTAAACATAGAGAAATGTTTGAAAGCTTACTTGTTTTCACAACAAATAGATCCAACATTATGTTTAGTGCTTGTCTATGTGCTCGTTTTAGATAAGATCCTAAAATAAATCTTTAGGAAGAGATTGTTTGGATACATCAAAAGGTACTACGCACCTATGAGTATGGTATCCCAAAGGAACGGGAATGGAAACCATAGTGTATGCTACCTAGAATTATGTCGGTAATTAAGTTGATAGAAAAAGCACAAGTGGTACTTGCGCTTTTATACTTACTTACCCAATGATTCTCTAAGAAGCTTAAGGCTCTCAAATTAGTATCGGATGGAGAAGCACGTCAACAAGCTCCGTTAGAACAAGCAAACTCGCATCAACAACGGAATTCCTCTTATCAACCTTTTTCACCCCTTACTTCAACAAAGGAAGCATCAACTTCAGCGACAATCCAATCCAATATGTTCTTAATTGACATATTGTGATCCATCATCATCGCCTTGGTAAAAATGTTCATTGAGGAACATCTCAACCAAGAAAGTTTCATACGAAAACCGTATTGTCAACGTTTTCACAAAACCTCTTGAATAAAAATCATTCATTCCTCTTAGACTTAGTTTAGGACTCATGAAACCTAAAACCACAGTTTTGAACATTAGAATAAACTCACAAAAATCAAAACAAATCATTTAAGTTTTTCCTCTGCTGAACTCACGGAACCTTGCGACCAAACGGAAGGAACCCTATCTTTGGTTCCGCCTGGTCCGTCAATTCTGCAGATGTTTTTTTTTAAATCCCAAATCAAACACTCCCTAACTCAGAACTACTACTCACAAACAGGCACCATTCACTCACAAACATTTTACCACACGAAAATTAGGGCTCTCATTCAATCACTTTCCAATCCAATCAACTTTGTAAGTGTTCTTATCATAATTGCATTTATAATCAAAGTCTATCATTTTCATTTACACACATTAACTAGAATCTTAGGGTTTATGCATAAACTTGTTGATTCATGAAAAACCTTGGTTGTAAACTAATCATACTTTCCATTAGTTAGGAATTATATCCTTTTATCATGATTTACCAAACACACCAAGTACATTGTCTTTCAAAAATTACTTCCCACAATTAGAACATAACCTTTCACCACATTGTTAAAACAAATGAAAAACATTATGAAAACATCATTTGCATAACATCTCTTGAATGCTAAAATAGAATGCATAATCAATATACATTTTTGAGTACATTCAATTGAAACTACATGGAATTAGGAGCACGTGGGTTATCGTTTGTTTTAAAACAAAATTTGTTTCATAAAATGCTTTGAGCTTCAAAATGAGTCAAGATAACCACGTCTCCACGTTTTAGCATATAGGAACACATTAGATCATCTACATTGTAAAAATCGTTAACCTAAACTTAAATGTTAAATTTTGTGTTTTCTAGGAATCAACATGCCTCCCGCAACACTCCGATCACAAGCACACTCTTAAGTACTTACCCAAACACCATAGGACCAAAGGTCTTACTAAAGATCAAGTTGAAACTTTTAAGGGTCTAGAAAAACGCTATGTTCATGAAGGAAGAACCATTTATCCATCCCTCCTAAAAGAAACATCGATTCGTCAAAACTTTGCCGCTATCAACTTTGATTGCCTCCTAGACATAGATGAGCCAATTTGTCCTAGGTTCATTTTGGAATTCTATGCAACTATAAGCCTTTCCTCAAATGACTATGGTAAGATCTCACTAACCTTCACAACCAATCAACATCCAAATTTCATACCTTTAAAAGATTTTGCCAAAATTCTCGGTGTCCCTAATGTTGGTACATGTCTCTACACGGATAAGTGGCCTCTTACAATTCTTGATTCCATTGAGCGTGATCATCCATACGACACCCCTCTTGCTAATAAGGAAGCAATTCGTGAGCATCTCTTTGTTAGGACCTTAACCACTAGGAAGAATCGTTCGGGGAATGAGGTAAATAAGGACCCTTTTGGTATGGAGCTCAATGAGCTTAAACCACAATTTAAGAAATTGAAAGAAATTCTCAGAGCCAACTTCATAAGTTCCATAGGAAATAGAGATCATGTCAACACATGTCTTAGCTACATGCTCTTTAGCATCTCCACTGGCCAACCCTTTAACTTAGCTTATTACTTAGCCAAAAGAATGGCCGACATACCCTTAGTTGGAACAACCGCTCTCCCTTAGGAATGCTTCTCACCCGGCTCTTTAGAGCAATCTCCTCCATTCCTCCTAACAATAGGGGAATTAGCCTTGATTACACTCTCATTCCTCACATATTCGTCCCTCTAAGTGATAAAAGAGTCTTCAAAGTTAAGGGCAAGCATACTCGCTCTCCTTCACCATCATCATCATCATCCGACATGAGCGATGACGAAAATCTTCCTAACTCTAAGCTACCCCCTTTAGACTACCTTCAAGAACTTCCCGCTATTAGCAATGCGTCCAAAGAGTTCAAGCAAACCAAAGGAATATTCAAGTGCTTTGGAAGGTACCTAGGAAAGCTCAAGAAGAAGATAGACCGATTGTGAGATGTGTGTTTAAGGAGCGTTTGGCATTATGTAGTTTTTAGAACTTTGTAATGGTTAAACTATGTGATTTGTGTTGCTATGTACTTCCATGCTCTATTATTATCTTTGGACAATGTTTTGTATTAACAATTATGCAGATTGACGACATTTAAGATGTTTGTCAAATTTTCATGTTTATGGAAAATTTCACTAAGTATAGTGAAATTCGCTAGCCCCCGGTCAAAGTCTATCGGTAAGAACATTTCTATATCCAAATTTTGCATTTCTCAATCAGATATAGTATAAATTTTATGTTTTAGGGATTTTTTGAAAAATTGGATTTCGTCTTGACATCGAAAAATCTGCACTGCCATGTTTTTTGGGTCTGGCGGATCTGGCGGAACCAAAAACAGGGTTCCGCCAGTGTAAATTTCTGGGTAACCCAGTTTTGGCCCAACGGAACAGGAGGAACCAAAAACATGGTTCCGCCCTTGTATTCTGTGGGTTCCGCCAGTCACCTGCAATTTTTTTTTTTAAATTTCACACTTTTCAAACACCAAATCATTTTCTTTAGTGAGAAACATCTTTCCCAAACTCCAACAAACACATTAGGATTCTTTTTACTCACTAGAACCAATAGGAAGCCTATTCCCGCCAAAATTCAAATTCACACATAACTAACCCAAGGAACCCTCAAAAAGGATCCTTGAAATCGTTGGAACATTCCTAACCAAAACACTTCCCATGATCACATAGCATTGAGTGCATAAGTTAGTATTTCACTCCACCCAACTTCATTGGATTGACTTCCAATGACTTGACAAGTTCTTGGAAATCTTCCAAATTTGTATGGAACACATCAAATCTAAACACTCCTTTCCATGACATGTTCTTCCTATAAATTTGACTACCTTAGAACACCCCAAATTCACACCAACACCATCACTTCTCTCAATCCCAAAATTCTAGCTAACCAAAGATTTTAGATGACTAAATCCAACACCTCATCTGAATCATCAAGATCCATTAGAAAAATCGCTAGGATAGTATAAAACCTTGTTGCTTTAACAAAACCATCAAACTAAGCTCATCATCATCAAGTGATTCATCTCTCAACATTTCTTCACCTATCCAAAATCTCCTCAACATTGCTACTCCAACACCATCCTCAAAACCTTGCAATACCAACATGATCACTATTCAAGATTTCCTCAATCTTGCTACTCCAACACCCTCTCCAAAGCATTGCAATACCAACATAGTCACTATTCCGCCACCAACTAAAACATCAAGTGATTCAACATCACCTTCGCAACAAACTCAACCATCAAAAACTCCATCACCTCAATCACCAACACTTACACCAATGGAACTTTTCCATACACCACCAACATCACCGCATTCACTATTGGAAACTTTAGAAGACATACCACCTAGATCACCTCAATCACCAAAATTAACACAAAAGGAACTTCTCCATACACCAACAACATCACCACTACCATATTTGGAAACTCTAGAAGACCTATCACCTAGATCATCAAACCCTCCATCATTGTCACTCTTTGACACCATTGCCCAAATGGAAACCCAACAACAACCAAAGGTTCAACCAAATGAGTCATTAGATCATGAACCTCATCAACCATCATTGATAGAGAGTTTGGCTTACCGGTATGCTAGACCCTCAATCTTTCCACAAGATCAAGGTCATACACAACCACAATCATTTGTGTTTCACCCCATTTACAAATACATTCATGGTCCTCTTGACAGAGAACCAAGATTCCGCCATTATGCTCAACAATAGCAACCACCACAAGAGCTTTCCCAACACGTTGATTCCATATTTCCTTCTTATGAGGAAATAAATGCATCCGTATGGGCCGCATCTCCAAACTCATCAAGTATAGGAAATAAAAACACCTCTCAACCATCCACGTTTGCTCCATCAAGCACAAATAATCCACAACCAACAAAAGAAATTCCTCTTCCACCTAACTTTCCCCACCATTTGTAACCAAGCTACTGAAGGACTCTAGGCTGGATTATGTCTCCTATCCTAGATTCCTTTCATGTGCTCTACAAAGGTTACTGGGTTGTGATTATACTCAGGATTTTAACCTTAGCTCTTTAGCTGCCATCCTGAGTTCACAAAACTTTTCAAAGGACCCATCCTCAGTCTCCAACATTGAATTGACAGCCCATATGGTTGCTGTAAACAACCAGAGGGACTCAGTGTCTCCACCTCTTCCTTCAAAGAAAAGAGGGAAGTCTAAGTCTGTGCCAAAAACCAACCCAAAGGCACAGGGACCTAAGGCTTCAGGAACACAGCCTAAAAGGCACAAAAAACCCCAGACTGATAAGACACCTAAAGGTCATGCTTCAACACCCCCGGTGACAACGAAGGACACTGATACATCACAGTCAGTGCCCTTAGTCCCAACTACTACTTCCCATGATCTAGGGGAAATATACAACCCGCTAGTAGGGAAGCTCCTTCCACCGTTCCTCATGATGACATTGAGAAACACCCATCAGTGTCTGAAGGGACAACTAGGGACAAAGACTCAGGGGGACTGAAACCACCCACTGATATGGAACCATCACCCCCTCATGGAGTTGCGCATTCCTCAAGGACTGACCCTAAAGACCAGACAGATAAACCCCAATCTGTTGGATTTAAGGGGTCAGGCCCTGACCATACCGAAGGTAAATCTTCTTATGAAGAGGAGCTGGATAACCCAATTTTCAAGATTGATTCTATGGCTACCTTTCAGGCTGTTCTTGACTCTGATGATGAAATGAGCAAGAGCAGTGAAGAGGAAACTTTTGAAGCTGGGGATGATCTGGAGACTGATGACCAAAAAACTGCACCACCTGACACAACTTCTCAGTCTCCATCCCAAGAAGCTGAGGAATCTCATCCTGAGGATGCACCCTCTGATTCCTCAAACAAGAATGATGATTCTGTTGCTCTTACTGGCAAGAAAATGGTTTGGTTTTTAAAGAAGGCAACCACATGTCTTCTTCAAGGGTTCACTGATGAAATTTTTGATATGCATACCGAACAAGCCGCTCATTACTTCAATCTCAAGGATGTTGTTGAAGATTTTCATGACAATGTTCGGGAACAAAGCTCTTCCATTGACTTCTCACTGACAAAGCTGGTCACCCATGTCAACCAATACACTGAAGCCCTAAACAAGCTTAATGAGGGTGTTGGTGCTATCAAAGAATCAGTCAAGGATGACCCTGAGCTTACAAAGAAGCTGCTTCAGGCCTCAGAGACCTTCATCCAGAATTCAAAGGATTTCCCTGAGCTTGTTAACTTGTTAAGGACTTCTGATTTTCAGTCTCTTGGTTCCTTAGTAACATCCCTCAGCTCTTCATTCAGTAGCCTTGAAAAGAATGTGGCCGACTGGGCTAAGTCTTCATCCTCCGTGGCTTGGAATCTTGGCTAACGCATGTCTACCATTGAAAGCTCTCAGGCTTCTCTCGAAGCTAAAGTGTCTATTCTTCAACAAGACACTACGGATATCAAGTCTATGATGTCTGAGATCTTTCGGGCCTTTAAGGATTCCTCTGCTCTCTCAACTTCAGTGAGCACTCCAACTTTTGCTCTCACTGACGCTCCAGCAACAGTTGAGGTGGAAAATGTCACTGAAGACCCTGTTACTGAGACTCCTGAGCCATCAATAAGCCAACTAGCCTCTGATGCTGTTCCAAAAGGACCTCCTTCTCACACTGAGGGGGAGCCAATCTTTCAGGCCACTCCAATTTCATCTTATCAGCCTCCTCTCAACAGTCAGCAAGACAATGGCAAAGGCATCATGACCACACTTGAGCCTGAACAAACAAGGAAGCTTGTTCCTGCTTCCAAGATAGTAAGGCCCGAGCCTGAACCAGAATAGGTACCTTATGAGATCAATGGGGTTTTATACTATCTGACTGCTGAACAAATTCCAGCTCATGAAGAAGCTGAAGATGAGAGGAAAAACAAGGCTGCACTCATTGAGGTTGTCAATAAAGAAGCTGAAAAGATTGAGATAAAACCTCAAGTTCTTGCTGGAAGAGAAGGTGGTGAAAAGTTTAAACAAGCTCAGGATGCTGCCTTGATAGCACTCAAGCAAAAGAGGGATGCTAAACTGAAGAGAGCTGCTGAAGTCAAGCAAGAGAACATTGAGAGATATACTTGGATCATGACATAGAGACTGAATCCTGAACCCATCACTGATGTCAAGATCCATCAGAAGACCAACCCTGCAGTTCTCAGTGTCTTCAGGGGTCAAGATAAGCGACACTTTGAGGTTCATGATCCCTTTAAGTTCTCTGACTTTGGGATCACTAAACTTGACGAATTGGGTCCGATTATTGTTAAGAAAAACAACGCTTATGTCAAGACCCTGATGAAATATCTCAAAGCACGCTATGAAAACTTGGCCAAGAAGCATGAATAACTTGGTATTCCCTCTTTGCTCCCACCTTCTGTATCAGCCATTCAGGCTGCCTCATCTCAGCCCTCTCAGAGGAAGAGGAAAAGAATTGGTACTGAACCTGAAATCAAGGTTCCTGGCCTAGACTGCAACAGAAACCTTCCCAAAGGAGCAACATTCGTGAATAACTTGGTCCTCGAACAACCTGAAAGAGGACTTTGCTTCACTGATGAATTCGGCAACCCTTCCTTTCAGAGATGGTCAGACATTGACAAGGCTGGAGTTAAGGCAATGCTTATGTACTTCATGATGGCTTTTGTTAGGACCTAAGTTTATCAACGTTTAATCAAGTCTCGGTTATTTCAGTATTTGTTATAGGTTGCTAGAATACTTAACTTATCATGTAAACATGTAAAGTCCATTACACGTCCAATGGGCCTTAAGCCCACACGTTTAAGAAAGGAAGGAATAGGGAAGTGTTGCCCTAGTTCCTTACCTATAAATAGGACACCCATGTAATCCTATTTCTTGTTGGTTATTTCATTTTCATAAGAAACTCTTGCACTTTTATTCTTCATATTTGATCTAATCAACCAAACTCTATTTCTCATCTTATTTCTATCAAATCAATACTTGTGTTTACAATATGGTGACCTAACAACTGGTATCAATCGCTAGAAGAAGGTGTAATTTTTGTTTTTGTAACCAACGAACCATAAACTTATTTTTTAATCGTTATTTTTTTGATAAAGTTTGTTACTTTCTTGTTTGTTTCGTGTTTTTATCACATCTTTTTCATCAAAACTTGTGTTACAAACTCAAACAACCAACAAAGTTTCAAATTTTCTCAAAAAATTTTCATTCGTACTTTTGTACCATTTTTTTCGAAATTTTTCAAATTTTTGAAAAGTGGTTAAAGTTTGCATCTTTCTTTAAGATTTCATCATTTTAAGGTTAGTTGTACAAGAATCTTGGATTAAAAACGTGTTTATGGCTAGCTTTTTACAAAAACAAAATCTGCCTAGTTTTGACAAGTTTTCGAAATCTTTTGACCCTAAAATTTTGAGATCTTTGCACTTTGCTCCTAAGGTGTTTCCGTTGCTTAATTAGTGCTTTTCTCTCTTGTATAAGAAAGAAAACACTTCGACTCGTTGGATATTATCGAGCTTGTATAATCTCGATAATTGTTGCAATTTTTTCGAAAATATTGAAACTTTTCGAGATCTTTTTTGAAGTTTCGAAATCTTCTGATTTTCGAGATCTTTGGAATACTTTCGAAATCTTTTCATAATTTATCGAGATCTTTGCTAAAATCACAAACATCAAAGATTTCGAAAATTCTTAAAATTTTTCTCAATAAATTGAAATTTTCGAGAAACTTTATAACTTTTCGAGAACTTTGGTAGTTATTTCGAGAACTTTGGACTTTGACTCTTTTTCGAGATATTCAACATTCTAAGCTTTGAGAACATACTTGGGATAGTTTTCGAGAATTGGCATAACACTTATACCTTCTACAAGATCCATTNTGTTGAAGATTTTCATGACAATGTTCGGGAACAAAGCTCTTCCATTGACTTCTCACTGACAAAGCTGGTCACCCATCTCAACCAATACACTGAAGCCCTAAACAAGCTTAATGAGGGTGTTGGTGCTATCAAAGAATCAGTCAAGGATGACCCTGAGCTTACAAAGAAGCTGCTTCAGGCCTCAGAGACCTTCATCCAGAATTCAAAGGATTTCCCTGAGCTTGTTAACTTGTTAAGGACTTCTGATTTTCAGTCTCTTGGTTCCTTAGTAACATCCCTCAGCTCTTCATTCAGTAGCCTTGAAAAGAATGTGGCCGACTGGGCTAAGTCTTCATCCTCCGTGGCTTGGAATCTTGGCTAACGCATGTCTACCATTGAAAGCTCTCAGGCTTCTCTCGAAGCTAAAGTGTCTATTCTTCAACAAGACACTACGGATATCAAGTCTATGATGTCTGAGATCTTTCGGGCCTTTAAGGATTCCTCTGCTCTCTCAACTTCAGTGAGCACTCCAACTTTTGCTCTCACTGACGCTCCAGCAACAGTTGAGGTGGAAAATGTCACTGAAGACCCTGTTACTGAGACTCCTGAGCCATCAATAAGCCAACTAGCCTCTGATGCTGTTCCAAAAGGACCTCCTTCTCACACTGAGGGGGAGCCAATCTTTCAGGCCACTCCAATTTCATCTTATCAGCCTCCTCTCAACAGTCAGCAAGACAATGGCAAAGGCATCATGACCACACTTGAGCCTGAACAAACAAGGAAGCTTGTTCCTGCTTCCAAGATAGTAAGGCCCGAGCCTGAACCAGAATAGGTACCTTATGAGATCAATGGGGTTTTATACTATCTGACTGCTGAACAAATTCCAGCTCATGAAGAAGCTGAAGATGAGAGGAAAAACAAGGCTGCACTCATTGAGGTTGTCAATAAAGAAGCTGAAAAGATTGAGATAAAACCTCAAGTTCTTGCTGGAAGAGAAGGTGGTGAAAAGTTTAAACAAGCTCAGGATGCTGCCTTGATAGCACTCAAGCAAAAGAGGGATGCTAAACTGAAGAGAGCTGCTGAAGTCAAGCAAGAGAACATTGAGAGATATACTTGGATCATGACATAGAGACTGAATCCTGAACCCATCACTGATGTCAAGATCCATCAGAAGACCAACCCTGCAGTTCTCAGTGTCTTCAGGGGTCAAGATAAGCGACACTTTGAGGTTCATGATCCCTTTAAGTTCTCTGACTTTGGGATCACTAAACTTGACGAATTGGGTCCGATTATTGTTAAGAAAAACAACGCTTATGTCAAGACCCTGATGAAATATCTCAAAGCACGCTATGAAAACTTGGCCAAGAAGCATGAATAACTTGGTATTCCCTCTTTGCTCCCACCTTCTGTATCAGCCATTCAGGCTGCCTCATCTCAGCCCTCTCAGAGGAAGAGGAAAAGAATTGGTACTGAACCTGAAATCAAGGTTCCTGGCCTAGACTGCAACAGAAACCTTCCCAAAGGAGCAACATTCGTGAATAACTTGGTCCTCGAACAACCTGAAAGAGGACTTTGCTTCACTGATGAATTCGGCAACCCTTCCTTTCAGAGATGGTCAGACATTGACAAGGCTGGAGTTAAGGCAATGCTTATGTACTTCATGATGGCTTTTGTTAGGACCTAAGTTTATCAACGTTTAATCAAGTCTCGGTTATTTCAGTATTTGTTATAGGTTGCTAGAATACTTAACTTATCATGTAAACATGTAAAGTCCATTACACGTCCAATGGGCCTTAAGCCCACACGTTTAAGAAAGGAAGGAATAGGGAAGTGTTGCCCTAGTTCCTTACCTATAAATAGGACACCCATGTAATCCTATTTCTTGTTGGTTATTTCATTTTCATAAGAAACTCTTGCACTTTTATTCTTCATATTTGATCTAATCAACCAAACTCTATTTCTCATCTTATTTCTATCAAATCAATACTTGTGTTTACAATATGGTGACCTAACAAGTGGTATCAATCGCTAGAAGAAGGTGTATGTTTTGTTTTTGTTCTTAACGAACCAAAAAGTTTGTGTTTTTACTCGTTATTTTTTGATAAATCTTGCTACTTTCTTGTTTGTTTCGTGTTTCTATCACATCTTTGTCTTCAAACTTGTGTTACAAACTCAAACAACCAACAAAGTCTCAAAATTTTTCAAAAAATATAAGATTCGTAAATTTGTACTATTTTTCGAAAATTTTCAAATTTTTGAAAAGTGGTTCAAGTTTGCAACTTTCTTTAAGATTTCATCATTTTAAGGTTAGTTGTACAAGAATCTTGGATTAAAAACGTGTTTTTGGATTGCTTTTTACAAAAACAAAAATCTGCCAACTTTTGACTAGTTTTCGAAATCCTTAGACCCTAATCTTTCGAGAACTTTGTTCTTTGCTCCTAAGGTGTTTCCGTTGCTTACTCAGTGCTTTTCTCTCTTGTATAAGAAAGAAAACACTTCGACTCGTTGGATATTATCGACATTGTATAATCTCGATAATTGTAGAATTTTTTTCGAAAATTTTGAAACTTTCGAGATCTTTTCTGGCCTTTCGAAATCTTCTGATTTTCGAGATCTTTGGAAAACTTTCGAAATCCTTTCATAATTTTCGAGAACTTTGCTAAATTCTACTATAGAGAAATTTCTCGAAAATTTCTATCAAAATTTCTCGATAATTTGAAATTTTTCGAGAACTTTGGAATTTTTTTCGAGATCTTTGGACTTTGACTGCTTTTCGAGATATTCTTCAACAAAGTTTCGAGAACACACTTGGGATAGTTTTCAAGGCTTGGCATAACACTTATACCTTCTACAAGATCCATTTACACACAAGTCTTTCATCATGTCTCAACCACCGTACTACAACTTTCATCATCAGCAACCCTATCATCAAACACAATTGTTTCGTCAACAACAACAACAATATCAACAACAACAACCTCAACAATCATATCCATATAATCAAATGGTCTCTCAACAACATGTCATGATGCATCAACATCAACAACTGCCTCAACCTCCACCATTTCCAATGCAACAAATCACTCAACCGTCGAAACAAACTCATTGGTTTGACCAAATGTGTGAAGTCATCACTACTCAACAATCAAGACATGAAGCAGGTTCACTTGACACACCACCTATGCTCACACCCGGTAATTATGTTCAGTGGTCAAGTCGATTCCTAAGATTTCTTGAACTCAAGAAACCACATGGCAAATACATGAGACAAGTTATCAATGAAGGTCCATTTGTAACACCGACTAACCTTGTCCCTGGTAATCCTAATGCTGATCCACCCATACCGGACTCACACAGACCTCTTACTGATGCTCAACTTACTGCTGAACAATTACTTCACAAAGAAGCAGATGAATATGCCATGATTTACATTCTTCAAGGCATACCTAATCCGATCTTTCATAGTGTTGATGCTCAAAAAACTGCTAAGGCTATGTGGGAACATGTTCATCTTCTAATGGAAGGAACTCAGTTGAATCAGGAGGACATGGAGTCAAAACTTTACATATAATACACACATTTCATGATTGAGCCAATGGAATCACTTGAGTCATACTATCACCGCTTCACGAACATCGTTAATGACCTCGACAGACACAATATCATCTTACCAAAGATTGCTATCAACACGAAGTTCTTAGGATGTCTCGGTCCTGATTGGCAGAAGTATGTGACATTTGTTCGACAAGCAAGAAACCTTCATGAAACACCATATGGTTTGTTGTATGACTATCTGAAACATCATCAACATGAAGTTGACAATGATCGCGCTCTCAGAGGAAATTACCCACAGTCCCCACCTACAAACTCTTTGGCGCTTGTTGCTCAATCACATGTTCCGACTCCACCATTACAACACAATGTTTATCATCCAGATCAGACTTATCTACACAACCCATCTCAGTAATAATCTTATGATTCCACAATGCACCCTCCTGCAAATCAATTTGCCTCATATGACAACAATGACACCTTGTCTTCACAACATACTGCTAATGATGACGATGATGATGAGGAGTTTAACAGTCTCAACCAAGGAATTGCACTCATTGCTCGTGCTTTCAGCAAATTCTCAAACAAGTCCAACAATCGTCTTCGTACATCTTCAAACACAAGGAATCAAGCTGTCATTCATGATGGTCACGTTGAAATTCAGAATCATAACAGTGGTAGACTTGGATCGGGTGGTTATATGGGTAACTCTAATTCTGGACAACGGTTTAACAACAATGGAGGATTCAGGAACAATGGTGGTGTCCCTCAGAGAAAGGCAGAGATTGTTGACACAGGGAATACTGAATCGGGGAATACGGTCATCAGATGCTATAACTGCAATGGAATAGGTCACTTGGCAACTGCATGTCCGTCACCAAGGACTCAAGGCAGTAAGTATCACAAGCAGGCATTACTCCTTGCTCTCAAAGATGAAGCCCGCAGCAACACGAATGCAAATGAAAACAGCTTCATGGCTAATGCACATTCCGATGATGACATGGAAGATTTGGAAGCTGCTGTTATGCTGATGGCCAACATGCATGAACTCCACATAAGTGACTCAGGCCCAGTTTATGACACCGATGGTCTTTCTCAGGTAACTGATCTTAACTCATGCCTCATACATGAAATTGCCTCCCTATCTGCATCTGCATCTTACAAGGAACAAGGCGTTCAAAATGATTCATTGCTATCTACACACACGAATACTCAAATGAACACAAAAGTTATATTTGATGATTATCAAATTAACCCGGTTGTCACATTTGATGATTCGGATAATGAAACTGTCTATGATAACAATGCTCATGTTGAACATCTTGATCCTTCGTCTAGTCCAGATTCAGAAATTCAGTCCCTTCTTATGACTAGTCAATCTCAGAATATTAAATGTCAAGAGCTTAATGCTAGACTGAAAGAAAAAAATGCATTATTAACTAGGGATATTGAGTGCTATAAATTTCAACTGTCAAACGCAGAAAAACTAATTCAACGGGAAAAAGGCTTTGAAGCTGCTTTTCAAAAATCTTCTCTTCACAAAAAAGAGTTAGAACATCAAATTGCTAAAATTATGGAGTCTAAAAATAACTTAGCTTCTGAACTGGAAAAACAAGCGTTTGAAAACAAAAAACAAATTGCACAACTTGATGCAGTCATTTTACAAACTAAAACGGAGTTGTCAAATTGTCAAGCTGAGTTCACGGAACATAAAAGCAAAACCAGAGAAAGAGTTAAGTCATACGTAGATGAGATTGTTGAATTGGAACATAAGCTTAAAGAATTTCAAAATGTTGTATATAAAACTGGTAATTCTGTGACTACTATTCAAAAGTTTTCAGTAAAACGAACAAACAATGGTCACGGCTTTGCAATTGGAAGTGAATCACCATGTTTTTTACGTGTAGCACTCAATGAGATTCCAAAGTTATATAGTGCAGATCATCTCTTTGACGATACTGTTGTTCGTACTATTGTATATGATTGTGAAGAGGAATATGAAATTGAAGAAGAGAGTCGATCAAAAACGGAAAACGTTAAATACAATAAACCTTTTGATTACTCTAAAATGCCTCCAATAACTGATATTTTTACATTGCAAAAAGAGAAATCTGAACAACCATGGTACATTATCAAACCTCAAGAAGTTACTTCTTATGTAGCTCCTGTTAAACCAATGGTGCAAATAAACGGTCCTTTACCAAACGATAACAAACTTCAACCTCTTCCTACTCGTTGTCGTGTACTTCAGTATTTTGACACGTTCAAGGAAGATATTGAACGATTAGATGAAGCCATTGAACGCAACTCTCAAATAACAATTTTCACTATTACTACTCCTCATGAGAGAGAAAAACGAGAAGTATTTCAAAAACAGTTTTTACCTATTGCTCGACATTTGCGTCTATGTGCTAACCGTTGGGAACAGGAACTTCAAAAAGAGGTCTCATCTATGATGAATGTGTTTCAAGAAACTGAACAAGCGATTTTAAACTAAAAATGTCGAAATCAATTTTTACAAAAAGAAGTTGATCGACTCTTGGAACATGTTCTTAGTGCTGATATAATTCCTGTGATTATGAATTCTCTTTATGAATCTGGTACTTCTATGCTTATTGATGATCACTGTGATGATATTGAGTTGTTGTCTAAACAAATTGAGACATTAAAAGATGAAAATGTGAATCTCCGAAAACACAACGATGATGTGCAAAACAAACTTTCTAATGAGATTTTTCAACTCAACAAAAAGCTTGAATGGTGTCAAAATCAAAGTCTTGATTTCGAACTAAAAATGCAAAGTCTTAACACTTCCACAGCCTTTCAAAAAGAAAATGAGGAATTAAAAAATCAAATTTCAAAATATAAAAAGGAAATTGCAGAATTGGAAGAAGTTACAGACTATTGGCAAAAGAGTCGAGATAACTATCTCTATTCAAACGGAAAGCTCGAAAGTGAAATTCAAGATAAAAAGCACATTATCATTGAGTTGAAAGAGAAAATACGTGAACTTGAAAAAGGAAAATCTGTCAACACTAAAGTAATTGCACCAGGAATGTACTCATTAGACATAACCAATGTAGAACAACACACTAATAAGTCTAATATAGATCCTTCCACTTCTACAGGAATAGTTGCCACTCATAGCGTTAGCAGATCCAAGCGTAAACGTATGAAAAGGAAGAATAGGATTTTGCAACGTAGAAGAGAGACACTAGAAGCCTCTGAAGTAGAAGAACACCCTAGGACTTTGAATAACACTCATCGTGCACTAGATTTAGATTCTGATTTGGCAAATTGTAATCCTAATCGTTGTGTAACGAATGATGAACCTTTGAATGCTTTGAATGTTAATGCTTCATGTGTGTTTTGTCGTAAGATTATGTTATCTGGTGATCATTCTAAATGTGTTGCGAATTCTCTTTTATCTCGTTTTAAGAAACGTACATCAGGCAGGAAATCTAGGCCCACTAATGCTTCAAAATCTGTGCTAGGACTTATGCCTTGTGTAGTTTCTAAGAATGATGTAGTCCACCCACTAGTTGCGAACAATAACCCTAGGAACATGCCATCACTTAGCGAATTCACTAAGAAAAAGGCTAAATCTAGTTGGAATTGGCAACGTTGGTTACAAAGAACACATAACTTTAATTGGATTCCTAAAATTGTTAATATGTGTGCTTCTAACCCAACGGAACCCACAACTTCTTCAGGTTCCACCCTTACCATTGTACCATCTTTGTCTCTCTTATGTGATGCAGGTGGTGCAAATTGTTCTTCAGATTGTTGATAGCGGATGCTCCCGACACATGACAGGCAATCTCAAACTGTTAAGTAACTTTGTCTCAAAGTTCATTGGTACTGTCAGATTTGGGAATGATCATTTCGCTACAATTATGAGATATGGGGACTATGTCAGTGGGAATATCGAAATTAGTCGTGTTTATTATGTTGAAGGCCTCGGTCACAATCTATTTTCAGTCGGTCAATTTTGTGATGGTGATCTGGAAGTTCCATTCAGGGAGAAAAAATGCTTTGTTCGTGATCTACAAGGAAATGATTTGATGTCCGGCACACGTGGAAACAGTCTCTATACAATTTCAATGTCCGACATAACAGCTTCCTCTCCCATTTGTCTACTTTCAAAGGCTGAATCGACAAAATCCTGGTTATGGCACCAACGCATGTCATATCTCAACTTCAGAACTATGACTGATCTTGCTCGCCATAAACTAGTTGACGGTCTCCCAAGGTTCAGATATGCAAAAGATCACTTATGTCCCGCTTGTGAACAAGGAAAGAGCAAACGTGCACATCTTAGTTCTAAACCAGAATCAAGTACCGATCATGTTCTTCAACTTCTTCATATGGATTTATGTGGCCTAATGCGAGTACAAACGATTAATGGGAAACGTTTAATCTTGTGATAGTCGATGACTTCTCCAAATGGACTTGGGTCTACTTTCTTCGAAGCAACGATCAAGCTCCATCGATGATAATCACCTTTCTCACGAAAATTCAGGTTCAACTCCGCAACACAATCAGAATTGTAAGTACAGATAACGGAACTGAATTCAAGAATCAAACTCTTTGTGATTACTTTGAGAAAGTTGGGATTGAACATCAAACATCAATTGCACGGACTCCGAACAAAATGGAGTGGTCGAAAGACGCAACAGAACGTTAGTGGAAGCCGCACGAACGATGCTCATTAATGCTCAATTACCAGATTATCTTTGGGCAGAAGCCGTCTCTACCGCATGTTACACCCAAATCGTTGTATGATAAATAAACGTCACAAAGTCACACCGTATGAAATTGTTCACAAACGAAAGCCTAACATACAACACTTTCATGTATTTGGTTCCCTATGTTATCCAAATAATGATCGTGATGATCTTGGAAAACTTAAAGCAAAGGCTGACGTCGGTATCTTCATTGGATATTGTGAAAACTCAAAAGGATTTCGAATCTACAACCGTCATACTAGAGAGATTCAGGAGACTATTCATGCTAATTTCGATGAGCTCACAGATATGGCTTCTGAGCAAAACAGGTTAGGACCGGCTACCAACCGTCTTAACTTTCCAGATTCTTCAGCTGAACCGTTGTCACTAACTCGTTGAGAACTGGAAACATTGTTTTCTCCTTTGTTCGATGATTCATTTGAGACACGTGCACCAGATGTATCCACTAGTTCCGCTGCTCAACCTGATAATATTCAAGTACCTGATACAACGGTTACTACAACTACAATAGTAACACCCGATGCACCCCCGACTGAATCACCAACAATAGAAGAACAAACCGCTTCCAACACCGACAACCCAACTGAAGATCTGAACCAACAACAAGTACCCGAACCTGCAAATTATGATCCAAATGCGTTCTTCAATCCGTTTGCTCCGACTCCGAACCTTTCAGATATTGCTGAGTCGTCAACACGCAACTTGGAACCAACTAATATGCAGCAGTTTCATAACCCTCACCCTTCAACACATCATTGGACTCGTGACCATCCAATTGTCAACATTATTGGTCATCCAACAGCTCCAGTTATGACTAGACAAAAACTTCACTCCGATGCCGAACATTGCATTTATGCTCTAACCGTTTGTCATGAAGAACCTAAAAATATTAAAGAAGCTCTCACTTACGACAACTGGATTGAATCAATGCAAGAGGAATTCAACCAATTCAAACGTCTTGAAGTTTGGGAATTAGTTGAACGACCGGATGGATTTTATGTCATTGGGCTAAAATGGATTTGGAAAAACAAGTTGGACGCAGAAGGTAACATTATTCGTAACAAATCACGTTTGGTAGCTAAAGGATATACTCAGGAGGAAGGAATTGACTATGAGGAATCTTTCGCACCAGTGGCTAGACTCGAAGCTGTTCAAATATTTTTAGCATACACTGCTCACAAAAACATGGTCGTTTATCAATTGGATGTGAAAACTGCATTTCTAAACGGTCAACTACGTGAGGAGGTATACGTTAGTCAGCCAGAGGGATTTGTCGACCCAGAGCACCCGAATCATGTCTACCGACTTAAGAAGGCTTTCTATGGTCTCAAACAAGCCCCCATGGCGTGGTATGATAAACTTACTGCTTTCTTGCTTGCTAATTCTTTCACTAAAGGTTTACTAGATCCATCTTTGTTTATTCAAAAACACGGGGAAGATGTTTTAATTGTGCAAATATATGTCGATGACATTATTTTTGGCTCAACAAACAAAAAGTACTCAAACGCTTTTGCCATATTAATGAAACAAAATTTTGAAATGTCAGTGATGGGTGAACTTACGTTCTTCTTAGGGCTACAAGTTCATCAGTCACCCCGTGGAATTTTCCTTAATCAGTCCAAATATGCTCTTGAGATAATTAAGAAACATGGAATGACCAGTTGTGATACTTACAATACTCCTATGGCTAACACAACTAAGTTAGATGTGGATCCAAATGGGAAACCAGTTGACCCCACAAAGTACCGAAGTATTATTAGGTCACTGATGTATCTCACCGCTAGTAGACCGGATATTGTATTTGCGGTATTTATGTGCTCTCGCTATCAGTCCAGTCCTACTGAATGTCACCTCAATGAGGCTAAGAGAATCCTTCGATACGTAAAGGGAACCATTAACTTGGGGATCTGGTATCCGAAGGATTCCAGTTTTGAACTAATAGCTTTTTAAGATGTTGATCATGCAGGGTGTATGGATACACGCAAAAGTACTTCTGGTGGTTTGCAGTTTCTTGGAGATAAACTCGTGTCTTGGCAATCAAAGAAGCATGATTGCACCTCACTTTCGTCTACAGAAGCTGAATACGTTGCCATGTCTGCCTGTTGTGCACAAGTCATTTGGATGCGTACACAGCTAATGGACTATGGTTACTTATTCAACAAGATTCCAATGTATTGTGACTCGAAAAGTGCGATAGCAATCTCGTGCAACACGGTTCTGCATTCAAAGTCTAAGCACATTGATCTCCGTTATCACTTCATCAAGGAGCATGTTGAAAAGGGTACAATAGAGTTATATTTTGTGGGTACTGAATACCAACTGGCAGATCTATTCACAAAACCTTTAGCTCCCTCAAGGTTTGCTGAACTAGTCTACCGGATTGGTATGCGGTGTTTGACTCCAGATGATCTAAAATCTTTTCTTGAAAACAATTAACTGAGTCAAATACCCAAAACATTTTTGTA
>LBNU01035209.1:38086-54874 GCA_014162995.1 Artemisia annua
ATTCAAAAACCAAACCAAACACTCCACTTTCATATCAAACGGCTAAAATCATTCAAGCTAATCCGTGTTCTAGATCCTCAAACTGTAGGTTTCTACGTGATCTTTGGCTCATTTTAACAAACGGTTTTTAACTAATTAAGTTTTGGATGGCTAGATTTCAAGCAATTTTGATTTGTAGTTCTAGGGTTTTCGCAAAATTAATTCATACGTGATAAGATGTTTTAGGTTGTGAAATCATAGGGCTTGTGTTACTAAACATTATCTAATCATGTCCCTATCTCCTAAACATAACATTTAACACGCTTGAATTGATTTCGAAAACTAGGGCTTGCGAATGATTTGGGTTTTTATGTATGAGTGTTGTTTACTTGAATATTTTTTGTGGGATAAGTTTGTTTGAGTGATTGAAACATGTTTGTGCCAATTAATTGTTCTAACGACTCAGTTTGCAAGTTCTAGAAAATTAGGGTTTATGTTGTAATTAGGGCTTTTCGTTTGTGTGATCTTGAGCATAATTAGACTGCCTAAACTTGTTCTTACAAGTGTTAATTGATGTACTGCATTGCTATTACAACATGTTTTTTCGTTAAAAATTATCTAGATAATTTAGGGTTCTTGAAATTTTTCGAAATCTTTTGTATACGTAAATGTAGTGTTACTAACTGTTGATATACACTTTATTCATCAGGTCTTATTCAAGGATTCAAAAGATTTCACCAAAACGTATGTCTACGAAAGAATTCGAAAAATTCTTGTATAAGAATTTTTTCGCGGAAAAAGTTTCGAGATCTTTTCTCATAAACTTTTTCGAGATCTTTCAAAATTTTTCGAGATCTTTTCATAACTCCTGTTATCGAGAAAATCTTAGAAAAATTTCGAAATCTCTCAATAAAGTTTTCGAGAAATATTTTCGAAATCCTTAAGTTATCGAGATCTTTTCAAAACCAAAAGTTTCGAGATCTTTTCATAACAAAAAGTTTCGAGATCTTTTCATAACAAAAAGCTTCGAGTTCTTTTCATAACCTTGTTTTCGAGAAACTCAGCTAAAGAGTTTTCGAGAACTTTTGATCATCAAACGTTTCGAGATCTTTCTTAGGAAAATTATCGAGATCTTTCTTGGACAAAAGTTTTCGAGATTTTCATTAGTGATAGTTTTAGAGAACATCGTTTGTAATATCTTCGATATCATGTGTATTTTGAATGAATCCTCATGTATGAGTGTGATGTAATAAGGTTTATTATCTTGTGAGTGTGATGTATTACCATTAGATGTTTGTGCTTTAAATGATTAATTACTTAGTCTACTAAGATACATGTTAATTGATAATACCATCACTAATCACATAGTAATTAACTAGACCAGAAATGCATCATATATCATGTACATCTTTGAATATCAAACATGGACTCGGACTAATGACTAACAAATCTGAATGTTTGATTTTATGACATGACACTTTCAGTACACAATGGCTCAACACAATGAATCTGTCCCACAACAACAAACTCTACCACTACTTGCACTTGGTGAAATTCTCCCTGCAGACTACAACGTCATTATTGACCAAAACAATCTTCGCATTGACTTCAACAAACTCAGTATTCCAGAAGACACATGTAAGATTGTCAAGGACATACTACTGGCTCATCCCTGCAAACCCATGCTTACAAAGTCTACATCAGTACCGACTTTCTACATTCATCAGTTCTGGTACACTGCTAAGGCTAACTTGGACGACAAATCATTTACTGTCGAGCTGGATCGACAGAAATACACAGTGAACCTGGATGTTCTTCGAACTGTTCTTATGTTACCAACTCCCAAAGCATTTCATCCCATGCTGATAGAACTTGAAATCCTTGATTATTTCATCGATCTAGGGTACGACATTCCTGATAATGAATCACTCACAAGACTTTCAAAGTTTAACGTCAAGTATCTGCCTCAACCATGGAGAACTTTCTACATGTTGATTGTCAGATAGATTGCTGGAAGAAAGAGTGGTCATGAGCATCCAAGATTAGAGAACATGCAAGTATTCTGGGGAATGATGACCAAGAAACCTATTGACTTTGTTGCACCCATAATGAGCGACATGATCCATCACATTCAGACTGACCGTGACAGGACCGTGATTCCGTTCATTAGGTTCACAAAATTGCTCATCGGATACTTCTGTGAGAAAACCCCTGACTTTATTAAGAGGATGCACGATAGGACTGAACCAAAGGACATATTCAACAAAGATCCCAGGATTTCCTTCGTCAAGTCCATCAGATTCGTTCTAAGGACAAAAGGAATGAGAATCCCATACCATTTCTTGGATGATGAAATCAGAAAGACTCAGAACTACAAGATTTATGACAAAGCATTCAAAGCTGGGAGAGTTGGTTACACTGAGAAAGAAGAAGAACCAGCTTCAATAGTTCAAACCCGAAGCAGGAGGGGTGGCATGTCTGGAAGCACTAGCAGCACCATAACTTCCCAACAATATAAGACTGCCCAAAAGCCACCCACTAGACCAAGAAGGAAAACTGCTCTAAAGCAGATTCCACAAGATGAACCATCAGCTTCATCATCTGAAACGGAAACCGACTCTGAGTTCGGCTCTGAATCAGATGACGAAGAAGATTATGAAAGAAGGTCAAAGGCTCAGGATGACAAAGAAGATGAAGAAGAGGAATTTCCAGGGCTTGAACTGACAAAAAAAATAAGCAAGGAAACTGCCGAGCAAGAACAAATAAGAGGTACGGGTATTACCATAAATGAACCGAGTGGTGCTATTTGTTAGAACCTAAGTTTTTCTACATTTTAGTCAAGTCTCGGTTATTTCAACATTTGTAATAGGTTGCTAAGTTGATTAAATATGTAACAATTAAGGATGAGTCCAATACTCATCCAACGGGCCTAAAGCCCAAACGATTAAGAGAAGGGATGGAGTAGGCGTGTTGCCCTTCCTCCCATCCTATAAATAGGACATCTATGTATCCCATTCTCTTGTTGGTTATTTCAATACACTAAAGAAACTCTTGCACTTTTATTCTTCATATTTGATCTAATCAACCAAACTCTATTTCTCATCTCATTTCTTTCAAATCTATACTTGTGTTTGCAATATGGTGACCTAACAAGTGGTATCAATCGCCAAATAGAGGGTGTAATTTTTTGTTTTTGGTTTTAACGTCCCAAAAAGTACATTTTTATTCGTTATTTTTTCAAAAAGATTGCTACTTTCTTGTTTTTTTCGTGTTTCTATCACGTATTTGTTATCAAACTTGTGTTACAAACCTAAACAATCAACAAAATATCAAATTTTTTGAAAAAATTCGTACAATTCTAAAGTTGTACCATTTTTCGAGAACTTTCAAATTTTCAAAAAGTGGTTCAAGTTTGCAACTTTCTTTAAGATTTCATCATTTTAAAGCTAGTTGTACAAGAATCTTGGAATAAAAACGTGTTTTTGGATTGCTTTTATCAAAAACAAAAATCTGCCAAAAAGTGTACTTTTTTCGAAATCTTTAAACCCTAACTTTCGAGATCTTTTGTGACTGCTCCTTAAGTGTTTTCGTTGGTTACTCAGTGCTTTTCTCTCTTGTATAAGAAAGAAAACACTTTGACTTGTTGGATATTTTCGATATTGTATAATCTCGAAAATTTGTGGAATTTTTTTGAAAATTTTGAACTTTCGAGATCTTTTCTAGCTTATCGAAATCTTTTGATTTTCGAGATCCTTTTGGAAAACTTTCGAAATCCTTTCATAATTTTCGAGAACTTTACAAATTCCTGCTACAGTAAAATTTCTCGAAACTTTGCTCAAAATTTCTCGATAAACTGTTTTTTCGAGAACTTTTGGAATTTTTTTCGAAATCTTTTGCTTTTTCGAAATCTTTGGTACTTTGACTGTTTTTCGAGATATTCAATATTTTAACCCTTAGAAACATACTTGGGATAGTTTTCGAGAATTGGCATAACACTTATACCTTCTACAAGATCCATTTTTCCCACAAGCATTTTATCATGTCTCAACCACCGTACTACAACTTTCATCATCAGCAACCCTATCATCAAACACAATTGTTTCGTCAACAACAACAACAACCTCAACAATCATATCCATATAATCAAATGGTCCCTCAACAACATGTCATGATGCATCAACATCAACAACTGCCTCAACCTCCACCATTTCCAATGCAACAAATCACTCAACCGTCGAAACAAACTCATTGGTTTGACCAAATGTGTGAAGTAATCACTACTCAACAATCAAGGCATGAAGCAGGTTCACTTGACACACCACCCATGCTCACACCCGGTAATTATGCTCAGTGGTCAAGTCGATTCCTAAGATTTCTTGAACTCAAGAAACCACATGGAAAATACATGAGACAAGTTATCAATGAAGGCCCATTTGTAACACCGACTACCCATGTCCCTGGTGATCCTAATGCTAATCCACCCGTACCGGAATCATACATACCCTATACTGATGCTCAACTTACTGCAAAACAACTACTTCACAAATAAGCTGATGAATATGCCATGATCTACATTCTTCAATGCATACCTAATCTAATATTTCGCAGTGTTGATGCTCAGAAAACTGCTAAGGCAATGTGGGAACATGTTCATCTCCTAATGGAAGGAACTCAGTTGAATCAGGAGGACATGGAGTCAAAACTTTACATGGAATACACACATTTCATGATTGAGCCAATGGAATCACTTGAGTCATACTATCACCGCTTCACTAACATCATTAATGACCTCGATAGACACAACATCATCTTACCAAAGATTGCTGTCAACACGAAGTTCTTAGGATTTCTTGGTCCTGATTGGCAGAAGTATGTGACATTTGTTCGACAAGCCCGAAACCTTCATGAAACACCATATGGTTTGTTGTATGACTATCTGAAACATCATCAATGTGAAGTTGATAATGATCGCGTTCTCAGAGGAAACTATTCACAGCCCCCACCTACAAACTCTTTGGCGCTTGTTGCTCAATCACATTTTCCGGCTCCAACATTACAACACAATGTTTATCATCCAGAACAGGCTTATCACAATAATCCATCTCCATATTCATCTTATGATTCTTCATCGCACCCTCCTGGAAATCAATTTGCATCATATGACAACAATGACACCTTGTCTACACCGCTCACTGTTAATGATGACGATGATGATGAGGACTTCAACAGTCTCAACCAAGGAATTGCACTCATAGCCCGGGCTTTCAGCAAATTCTCAAACAAGTCCAACAATCGACTTCGTTCATCTTCAAATACAAGGAATCAAGCTGTCATTCACGATGGTCGCGTTGAGATTCAGAATCGCAACAGTAACAGATTTGGATCGGGTAGTAATATGGGTCACTCTAATTCTGGACAACGGTTTAACAACAATGGAGCATTCAGGAACAATGGTGGTGTCCCTCAGAGAAAGGCAGAGATTGTTGACACAGGGAATACTGAATCAGGGAATACAGTCATCAGATGCTATAACTGCAATGGAATAGGTCACTTGGCAACTGCATGTCCATCATCGAGAACTCAAGGAAGTAAGTATTCACAAACAGGCATTACTCCTTGCTCTCAAAGATGAAGCACGCAGCAACACGAATGCAAATGACAACAGCTTCATGGCTAATGCACATTCTGATGATGACATGGAAGATTTGGAAGCTGCTGTTATGCTGATGGCCAACATGCATGAACTCCACATAAGTGACTCAGGCCCAGTTTATGACACTGATGGTCTTTCTCAGGTAACTGATCTTAACTCATGCCTCATACATGAAATTGCCTCCCCATCTGCATCTGCATCTTACAAGGAACAAGAAGTTCAAAATGATTCATTGTTATCTACACACACGAATACTCAAATGGACACAAAAGTTATATTTGATGATTTTCAAATTAACCCGGTTGTCACATTTGATGATTCGGATACTGAAACTGTCAATGATAACAATGCTCACGTTGAACATTTTGATCCTTCGTCTGGTCCAGATTCAGAAATTCAGTCCCTTCTTATGACTAGTCAATCTCAAAACATTAAATGTCAAGAGCTTAATGCTAGATTGAAAGAGAAAAATGCATCATTAACTAGGGATATTGAGTGCTATAAATTTCAACTGTCAAACGCGGAAAAACTGATTCAACGGGAAAAAGGCTTTGAAGCTGCTTTTCTAAAATCTTCTCGTCACGAAAAAGAGTTAGAACACCAAATTGCTAAAATTATGGAGTCTAAAAATGACTTAGCTTCTGAGCTGGAAAAACAAGCGTTTGAACACAAAAAACAAATTGCACAACTTGAAGCAATAATTTTAAAAACCAAAACGGAGTTGTCAAATTGTCAAGCTGAGTTCACGGAACATAAACAAAAAACAAGAAAGAAAGTTAAGTCATACGTTGATGAGATTGTTGAATTGGAACACAAGCTTAAAGAATTTCAAAATGTTGTGTATAAAACTGGTAATTCAGTGACTACTATTCAAAAGTTTTCAGTAACTCGAACAAACAATGGTCACGGCTTTGCAATTGGAAGTGATTCACCATGTTTTTTACGTGTAGCACTCAATGAGATTCCAAAGTTATATAGTGCAGATCATTTCTTTGACGATACTGTTGTTCGTACTGTTGTATATGATTGTGAAGAGGAATATGAAATTGAAGAAGAGAGTCGATCAAAAATGGAAAATGTGACATACAATAAACCTTTTGATTACTCTAAAATGCCTCCAATTACTGATATTTTTACACCGCAAAAAGAGAAATCTGAACAACCATGGTACATTATCAAACCTCAAGAAGTTACTTCTCATGTAGCTCCTGCTAAACCAGTGGTGCAAATAAACGGTCCTTTACCAAATGATAACAAACTTCAAACTCTTCCTACACGTTGTCGTATACTTCAGTATTTCGACACGTTCATGGATAACATTGAACAATTAGATGAAGCCATTGAACGCAACTCTCAAATAACGGTTTTCACTATTACTACTCCTCATGAGAGAGAAAAACGAGAAGTGTTTCAAAAACAGTTTTTACCTATTGCTCGACATTTGCGTCATTGTGCTAACCACTGGGAACAGGAACTTCAAAAAGAAGTCTCATCTATGATGAATGTGTTTCAAGAAACTGAACAAGCGATTTTAAATCAAAAACGTCAAAATCAATTTTTACAAAAAGAAGCTGATCGACTCTTGGAACATGTTCTTAGTGCTGATATAATTTCTGTGATTATGAATTCTCTTTATGAATCTGGTACTTCTATGCTTGTTGATGATCACTGTGATGATGTTGAGTTGTTATCTAAACAAATTGAGACATTAAAAGATGAAAACGTTAATCTCCGAAAACACAATGATGATGTGCAAAACAAACTTTCAAATGAGATTTCTCAACTCAACAAAAAGCTTGAATGGTGTCAAAACCAAAGTCTTGATTTCGAACTGGAATTACAAAGTCTCAAAACTTCTACAACTTTTCAAAACGAAAACGAGGAACTTAAAAGTAAAATCTCGAGATATGAAAAGGAAATTGCAGAATTGCAAGAAGTTACAGATTTTTGGCAAAAGAGTCGTGATGAATATTTTTATTCTAACCGAAAACTCGACAGTGAAATTCAAGATAAAATGCACATTATCATTGAGTTGAAAGAGAAAATACGTAAGCTTGAAAAAGGAAAATTTGTCAACACTAATGTAATTGCTACAGGAATGTACTCTTTAGACATAACAAACGTAGCACAACACACTAAGAAGTCTAATTTGGATCCTTCCACTTCTACAGGAATAGTTGCCACTCATAGAGCAGATCCAAGCATAAACGAATGATAAGGAAGAATAAGATTTTGCAACGTAGAAGAGAGACACTAGAAGCCTCTGAAGTAGAAGAACACCCTAGGACTTTGAATAAGACTCATCCTGCACTAGATTTAGATAATGATTTGGCAAATTGTAATCCTAATCTATGTGTAACAAATGATGAACCTTTGAATGTTTTAAAAGTTGATGCTTCATGTGTGTTTTGTCGTAAAAGTATGTTATCTGGTAATCATTCTAAATGTGTTGCAAATTCTCTTTTATCTCGTCTTAAGAAACGTACGTTAGGCAGAAAATCTAGGCCCACTAATGCTTCAAAATCTGTGCTAGGACGTATGCCCTGTGTAGTTTCTAAGAATGATATAGTCAACCCAGTAGTTGCGAAAAATACCTCTAGGATCATGCCAACTGTCACTGAATTTGATTTAAAGAAGGCTAAATCTAGTTGGAATTGGCAACGTTGGTTACAAAGGACACATAGCTTTAAATGGATTCCTAAAATTGTTAACATGTGTGCTTCTAACCCAACGGAACCCACAACTTCTTTGGGTTCCACCCTTACCCTTGTACCATCGTCGTCTCTTTCAGGTGATGCAGGTGGTGCAAATTGTTCTCTGGATTGTTGATAGCGGATGCTCCCGACACATGACAGGCAATCTCAAACTGCTTAAAAACTTTGTCTCAAAGTTCATTGGTACTGTCAGATTCGGGAATGATCATTTCGCTGCAATTATGGGCTATAGGGACTATGTCAGTGGGAATATCGAAATTAGTCGTGTTTATTATGTTGAAGGCCTTGGTCACAATCTATTTTCAGTTGGTCAATCTTGTGATGGTGATCTGGAAGTTGCATTCAGGGAGAAAACATGCTTTGTTCGTGATCTACAAGGAAATGATCTCATGTCCGGCAAACGTGGAAACAGTCTTTATACAATCTCAATGTCCGACATGACCGCTTCCTCTCCCATTTGTCTACTTTCAAAGGCTGAATCGACAAAATCCTAGTTATGGCACCAATGCATGTCACATCTCAACTTCCGAACTATGACTGATCTTGCTCGCCATAAACTAGTTGACGGTCTTCCAAGGTTCCGATATACAAAAGATCACCTATGTCCCGCTTGTGAACAAGGAAAGAGCAAACGTGCACACCTCACCACAAAACCTGAACCGAGCACTGATCATGTTCTTCAACTTCTTCATATGGTTTTATGTGGACCAATGCGAGTACAAACGATTAATGGGAAACGATACATACTTGTGATAGTCGATGACTTCTCCAAATGGACTTGGGTCTACTTTCTTCGAAGCAAAGATCAAGCTCCATCAATGATAATTACCTTTCTCACGAAAATTCAGGTTCAACTTCGCAACACAGTAAGAATTGTAAGATTAGATAATGGAACTGAATTCACGAATCAAACTCTTCGTGCATATTTTGAGAAAGTTGGAATTGAACATCAAACATGAATTGCACGGACTCCCGAACAAAATGGAGTGGTCGAAAGATGCAACAGGACGTTAGTGGAAGCCGCACGAACGATGCTCATTAATGCTCAATTACCAGATTATCTTTGGGCAGAAGCCGTCTCTACCGCATGTTACACCCAAAATCGTTGTATGATCAATAAACGTCACAAAGTCACACCGTATCAAATTGTTCACAAACGAAAGCCCAACATACAACACTTTCATGTATTTGGATCCCTTTGTTATCCGAATAACGATCGTGATGATCTTGGAAAGCTTAAGGCAAAGGCTGACGTCGGTATCTTCATTGGATATTGTGAAAACTCCAAAGGTTTTAGAATCTACAACCGTCGTACTAGAGAGATTCAAGAGACTATCCATGCTAATTTCGATGAGCTCACAGAAATGGCTACTGAGCAAAACAGCTTAGGACCCGCAACCAACCGTCTAATTTCCAGATTCTTCAGCTGAACCGTTGTCACTAACTCGTCGAGAATTGGAAACATTGTTTTCTCCTTTGTTCGATGATTCATTTGAGACACGTGCACCCGATGTATCCACTAGTTCCGCTGCTCAACCTGATAATATACAAGTACCTGATAAAACAGTTACTACAACTACAATAGTAACACCCGATGCACCCCCGACTGAATCACCAACAATAGAAGAACAAACCGCTTCCAACACCGACAACCCAACTGAAGATCTAAACCAACAACAAGTACCCGAACCTGCAAATTATGATCCAAATGCGTTCTTCAATTCGTTTGCACCGACTCCGAACCTTTCTGATATTGCTCAGTCGTCAACACGCAATTTGGAATCAACTGATATGCAGCAGTTTCATAACCCTCACCCTTCAACACATCATTGGACTCGTGACCATCCAATTGTCAACATTATTGGTCATCCAACAGCTCCAGTTATGACTAGACAAAAACTTCACTCCGATGCCGAACATTGCATTTATACTCTAACAGTTTGTCATGAAGAACCGAAAAATATTAAAGAAGCTCTCACCTACGACAACTGGATTAAATCAATGCAAGAGGAATTCTACCAATTCAAACGTCTTGAAGTTTGGGAATTAGTTGAACGACCGGATGGATTTTATGTCATTGGGCTAAAATGGATTTGGAAAAACAAGTTGGACGCAGAAGGCAATGTTATTCGCAACAAATCACGTTTGGTAGCTAAAGGATATACTCAAGAGGAAGGCATTGACTTTGAGGAATCTTTTGCACCAGTGGCTAGACTCGAAGCTATTCGAATATTCTTAGCATACGCTGCTCACAAAAACATGGTCGTTTATCAAATGGATGTGAAAACTGCATTTCTGAACGGTCAACTACGTGAAGAGGTTTACGTTAGTCAGCCAGAGGGATTTGTCGACCCAGAGCACCCTAATCATGTCTACCGACTTAAGAAGGCTCTCTATGGTCTCAAACAAGCCCCTAGGGCGTGGTATGATAAACTTACTGCTTTCTTGCTTGCTAATTCTTTTACAAGAGGTTTACTAGATCCAATTTTGTTTATTCAAAAACACGGGGAAGATATTTTAATTGTGCAAATATACGTCTATGACATTATTTTTGGCTCTACAAACAAAAAGTACTCAAACGCCTTTGCCAGACTAATGAAACAAAATTTTGAAATGTCAATGATGGGTGAACTTACATTCTTTTTGGGACTACAAGTTCATCAGTCTCCCCGTGGAATTTTCCTAAATCAGTCCAAATACGCTCTTGAGATAATTAAGAAACATGGAATGACCAGTTGTGATACTTACAATACTCCTATGGCTAACACAACTAAGTTAGATGCGGATCCAAATGGGAAACCAGTTAACCCCACAAAGTACCGAAGTATTATTGGGTCACTGATGTATCTCACCGCTAGTAGACCGGATATTGTATTTGCTGTATTTATGTACTCTCGCTATCAGTCCAGTCTAACTGAACGTCACCTCAATGAGGCTAAGAGAATCCTTCGATACGTAAAGGGAACGATTAATTTGGGGATCTGGTATCCGAAGGATTCCGGTTTTGAACTAATAGCTTTTTCAGACGCTAATCATGCAGGGTGTATGGATACACGCAAAAGTACTTCTGGTGGTTTGCAGTTTCTTGGAGATAAACTCGTGTCTTGGCAATCAAAGAAGCATGATTGCACATCACTATCGTCAACAGAAGCTGAATATGTTGCCATATCTGCCTGCTGTGCACAAGTCATTTGGATGCGTACACAACTAATGGACTACGGTTCCTTATTCAACAAGATTCCGATGTACTGTGACTCGAAAAGTGCGATAGCGATCTCGTGCAACACGGTTTTGCATTCTAAGTCTAAGCACATTGATCTCCGTTATCACTTCATCAAGGAGCATGTTGAAAAGGGTACAATTGAGTTATATTTTGTGGGTACAGAATACCAACTGGCAGACTTATTCACAAAACCACTACCCCCGGGAAGGTTTACTGAGCTAGTTCACCGGATTGGTATGCGGTGTTTGACTCCGGATGATCTTAAATCTTTTCTTGAAAACAATTAACCGAGTCAAATACCAAAACTATCTTTGTAAATATTTTAGAAAAACAAAATACAAAATCAAAAAATCAAAAAAATCCAAAAAGATTTTACAATTTCGTATGTTTTTTTTATTAAATGCTCGTACACAATCTTCGTCAACACTTTGGTTTATCAAAATTTCAATATTTTCACACCAAGTGTTGAGGGGGAGAAAATGCTCTTCAAAATTTCAAAATCTTGTGCAAACATGTGTACTTGCATATTTCTTTGATGTCATGATGTTTCTTTGCAATGGTGGAACGTTAAAGGTTATCTCGTATCACTTCTTTCTTCATTTTATTTCTTTATTAGCTTACCATTAACTATCGTTACTATTAACTGTTAAATTAAGTCATTAGGACATGTTATTTGGTTAAGTTAGTAGTTAAGGGACCAAATTTGCCAATGTGCTAAAAACTTTCAAAAAGTTTAAACAAAACAAACACCCCCCCGTTTTTATTTCTTCACAATATCAAAATCCAAAAACAAACACCCCACTTTCATCTCACGGCTCAAAATCAAACTCTTAATCCGTGTTCTTGATCTCAAAACCGTAAGTGAATTCATGTTCTTTAGCCTATTCTAAGATATGGTTTTTTAACAATTAGATTTTAGATGGCTAGATTTCGTGTAATTTAGAATTTTAAAACTAGGGTTTTCGAAAATCACAAGTCTTACGTATAATTGTGTTTTAGGGTTAGAAATCATAGGGCTTTTGTGTTTAAACGTCATATAATCATATCCCTATTGCCTAATCACAACAGTTTTCACGTAGGAAATGATTTCGAAAATTAGGTTTTAAGTCGATTTGGGTTTTTATGAATGTGTGATGTTTTTGTTGATATTATTGGTGGGATTTGTTTATTTGGGTGTCTATTACATGTCTATGCTTGTTAATTGTACCAAATCGTCCATTTGCATGTTCTAGATAATTAGGGTTCATGTTCATAATTAGGGCTTTTCGTTTGTGTGTTCTAAAGCCTAATTAAACTGTCAAGATGTGTTCTATTAAGTGTTAATTGATGTTATTGAGTGTTTTCACATCATGGTTTCACATCAAACATGATCTAGATAAATCTTATGTCTCGTTGTCTTTCGAAATCTTTTATGTGTTGCCTATTTGTGATTCTAACTGTTGTTTATCAATCTAAATACAGGCTTCATTCAAAAGATACAAGAAATTCTCACAAAACGTATGACTTCAAAGATTTCGAAAAATTCTTGTATAAGAATTTTTCGAGAAAATTTTTTGAAATCTTTTCTCAAAAACTTTTTCGAGATCTTTCAAAATTTTCGAGATTTTTTCTCTTTCGAGAAAATCTTGGAAGATTTCAAAATATCTCATTAAAGTTTTCGAGAAAACATAATTTTGAGATCTTTTCAGACATTATCGAGAAAATGTGAACAGAAGTTTTCGAAATCTTTTGCTATGAATTTATCGAGAACTTTTGTGAACAGTGAATTATCGAGATCTTTTCAATGGAAAGTTATCGAGATCTTTTGCACAAAAGTTTTCGAAATCTTTGTTAGTGAGAGTCCTTCGAGAACTTTGTTGGTCATATTGTCGAGATCATATACATCATACTTATTGAGTATTCATATGTTTGTAAAATTTCGAAAACTTGTATCATGAATGAATTCTCATGTATATGTATATTGTGAGAACGTTAGTTTACTTGTGATTGTGTAGGGTTAATTAACATGTCACCATATAACTTATGTGCTGTAATCATCTATGTTACATATTAAATAATAACACCGTCATTAATCACACGTTAATTAACTAAAAACCATGATTGCATCAAGTATGTCTTTGAATATCAAACGTGAACTCGGACTAATAACTAACGTATCTGGATGTTTGATTTCATGACATGACACTTTCAGAACACAAATGGCTCAACAATCTGAATCAGCTCCACAACAACAGAACCTCCCACTACTCACACTTGGTGAATTCTTCCCTTCAGACTACAACGTCAAGTTTGACCAGAACAATCTTCGCATCGATTTCAACAAACTGAGCATACTAGATGACACATGCAAGATTGTCAAGAATATTCTTCTGGCTCATCCATGCAAACCACTGCTCACCAAATCAGAATCAGTACCAACCTTCTACATCCATCAGTTCTGGCATTCTGCTAAGGCCAACTTGGACGACAGATCTTTCACTGTCAAGCTGGAACGTCAAGAATACAACATTGACTACGACACTCTTCGTGCAGCTCTCATGCTACCAACTTATGATGAATATCATCCGATGCTGACTGAACTGGAAATCCTGGACTACTTCATTAAACTCGGTTATGACATTCCTGACAATGAATCACTCACACTCCTGTCAAAGTTCAAAGTCAAATATCTGCCTCAACCATGGAGAACCTTCTACATGCTGATTGTCAGATCCATTTCAGGAAGAAGGAGTGGTCATGAGCATCCGAGGCTGGAACACATGCAAGTATTTTGGGGAATGATGACGATGACTCGGATCAACTTTGCAGCACCAATAATGAGGGATATACTTCATCACATTCACACGGATCGTGATAGAACAGTGATACCCTTCATAAGATTCACCAAACTACTTATAGCATACTTGATTGAGAAAACACCAGAATTCCTCAAGAGGTTGCTAGACAGGACTGAACCAAGAGAAGCAATGATTGAAGATCCAAAGATCTCCTTTGTCAAATCTATCAGGTTTACTCCAAGAACCAAAGGCATGAGAATTCCAGATCACTTCCTGGATGATGAGATCAGAAAGACTCAGAACTACAGAATCTACGATAAAGCATTCAGGGAAGAGAAAGTTGGTGTCACGGAGAAAGAAGATGAACCAGCTTCTATTGTTCGTACTCGAAGCAGAAGGGGTGCCAAATCTGGTAGCTCGAGCAGTACTACAACCTCCCCTCAACCAAAGCCTGCTCAAAAGCCACCCACCAGACCAAAAAGGAAAGCTGCACCAAAGCAGATTCCTCGGGATGAACCGTCAGCTTCTTCATCCGAAACGGAAACCGACTCTGAATTCGGCACCGAATCTGATGACGAAGCAGACTATATAAGAAGGTCAAGGGCTCCAGATGACCAAGAAGGAAAACTTGATGAAGAAGAAGAGTTTCCAGGGCTCGCACTGACTAAACAATTGAGCAAGGAAACTGCAGAGAAAGAACAAAGAAAAGGCACGGGAATTGCCATCATTGAACCAAGTGATGTTGCGCATGATGAAGAAGCAGAAGATGAACCAACTGCAGAGCCACTGGTTGACAAGCGGAAACTCAAAAGTATCATCGTCGACACTAGGGCTGAAAAGAAGCAGGAGGAGAAAGACCTCAGGGAAGCTATGCTTCTAAATCTTCAACATCCACAACCTCATCTGACACCGTTCAATCTTCAAGAACTCGAGGTTGGCTCAAGCAGCACTGTAGCTCCACAAACCGAAACCGTACAACATGACACAATAATGACGGAAGCTACACAGGAAGATGTTGTAAAAGAACAAACTGAGCTCATCACTCCAGAATTTGTTGCTCAAGTTCAGATTGAAGACGAACTTAAGAAAAAGGAGGAAATACAGAGGAAAGCTAAAGAAGAGACGGATAGATTGCTTCGTGGACTCGATCAAGACGAAGAACACTTCGACACTGATGAACTCATCAACAGTCCTCCGCACTCATCTTCAATGAATCCCCCAACTCCAAAAGAAACATCTCCAAGGGATCCCTCACCTCCTCCATCAGAACACGAGCACAAGTCATCTTCATCATCATCATCACATCACTCACCACCACTACCAGCAAAGGAAACACGCAAAGACAAATCAGACAAGAAGAAAAAGGGAGGCAAAGCAGCTTTGACAGCATCAAAGCGGATCAAGAAAGCTCTAGATCTGGCAAGGAAGAAGAGGAAACAGACACAACAGCCATCCGGAGATCTAAAGGACCAAGTTCGAAAGCTCTCCAAACAGGTCAAGACTTTGACATCTCAAGTCAAAGATCTCCAGGATAATAGTGAGCTGGCTAACAAGCTACTACAAGCTGACATGGACGAGATGATCCGGAATCACACAACTGAATATCTGAATGAAAATCTTGCTGCAACTGTCAAGCCGGCTGTGTCTTCACTTATTGAGCCGTTGAACAACAGAATCAAACAAACCATTGAAAGAATGCTTCAATCTACTCCATTCTACCTCCAAACTGACAAGCCTCCACCAACACCCGAACAACTTCCTATGGAACAACTTCGAGACTTGTTAGCTGCAAAATTGAGGAACAAGGAGCAGAAAACACCTGATGAAGCAACAATGTTTGAGGCTCTTCAAGCTATTGCCTCAAAGGAATCTTGCAAAGTGGATGCTGGACAACACAAACGACCCAGGCAAGATGATGACCCTGACTCTGATACGAAAATCAAGAAATCAAGGAAGTCAGACAAACCATCTTCATCTCACCAGCCCCGCAAGACCTCTAAGGCTCCTCCTTCCAGACAAAGAACTCTAGCATCCAGGTCAGCACCAATGCAATCAGAGGAACCCTTCGAGCTTCAACAGCTAGATACTCAGGAAGGAAACGAAACAGCGATACCTGAATTAGAAATTCCTTCATTTCAAGCCGGTCCATCTGACACTACCAAAACTAAAGAGAAGAAGAGGTCTTCAAGGACTAAGAAGCAGAAACAACAGACAACTCAATTCTCTTGGCTAGACATGGACGAAGCTCGTGACTCTGAATGGCTGACTACTATGATCAAGGCACAACCACCACTTGAGGCTGACGAACCACTACCGGGTAATACTTTGCAGATGACTCAGAGTATTATGTCGGGCCTTCAAGTTGAAAGGCTGACAAAGTCTGAGCTAAAACGGATCAATCGTGAAGCCATGGATTTCCTCAAGAAAAGATCAGGAAACAAG
>LBNU01035214.1:3658-15509 GCA_014162995.1 Artemisia annua
TTTCCGCTGCTATACTTTGTTTATTTTTCCGCTGCAAACTCTATTTACTTTTCCGTTGCAACTTTGACTAAAGAGTACTTGTACTCTAAACGGTTTGTAAATCGAATGATATGTTTTGGTCACATTTCAAACGTCCCGAGTTGTGGTCGTTTACTATAAATGTGCCTGGTTTCTATTTTCGTAATACCCCCAGCACGATAGCTAGCTGCCATATTTGAGTTGGGGGTGTTATATGAAAACCATACAATTTTTAGTAAATTGTCAACTAAAAACGGATTTGATTATCACATCAGAGCCGTACCCTCATGATGAGTCAAACTCTTTCTTGTGTATTAAACATGGTGAGTTGAATACCATTTGTGTAGCACAAGTACTATCACCATGTGTTTCTCCAAAAACAATTTGTTGCTGTAAACATTTGTTCTTCAAAAAGTATTTTGCACATCACAAAAATTGTTATTTTAAAAAGGACTTTACTGGTTTAATGCTGCAATCAGTACTTTGTTAAAGTACTGTTTGGGCAGCAGTACTTTGAATAAAGTACTAGTTTATTGAAAAGATTTAAATAATTAAAACCATACCAGTAATCAAACATCATCATCTGTTAAGATTGTCCAATTTATGAACAACTTAATCACCATTAGAGCAGTTTCATCCTCTTGCTCTACTTCCATACCATGATCCAGCATCCTCATCATCAGATCTCTTGTAAGAGGATATCTTCTTTCAGCTAACATGTGAATCATAGTACCATCTTCTAATTCTAAGACATGCACTCCAGTTTTTTCAAAGAATCTCCAACTTTGAATTCCCTAGACTCCTTGATTCTTCCAAATATCATCAGTGCTTGTCTCTTTTGTTTCCCATAGTGTTGTGAGATCTCCCAGCAACAATACACCTATTCCTTTGAGTAGAATGTGTTCAAAATGAGCTTGAATTTGTTGATATAAATGAAACAAATCTTCTCTGTCTATTAGATGCAATACATCCAACAACAAATTGAATGCTCTGAAGGTGTTATCTTCTCTGTGGAAAACAAAGTAATCTCCATCTTTCTCTGATTCTATGACTTCCAAATCAGATATCTTGGCCTTTGTCTTTGAATCTTATTTTGACTTAGGAAGCTCAAAATCAACAACTCTTAGGTAATTCCTCAGTTCATCAATTGTATCTATTCTTAATTCCACTGCAGATTTGAACTTCTTTGATGACTGTGCTCTAGTTGTTGTTCTTTTCCTTTTATTACCAGCCTCCATCATCTGTTTTCCTTCTTCAGTATCAAAACCAATAATGCCATCCACTTGCCTTTGATAAGCTTCTCTAACAGCATCATATAAATCCTTCATCTCTTGATACTTTAACTTTTGCAGACCTTTGTATCCTCGACCTTTTAAATAACTCATCATAAAATTTCTTTCTTGAGCTTTTGTCATTGGTCTTTTTGGTTGAACAACAATCTCCCTTTCTTTTTCCAATTCAGCATCCAATTCAGCTTGTAACTTTTTAGCAGCTTCTTCACCTTTAGCTTCTTGAAAAGCCCTTATTTGTGCTAAAGTGAATTCCTTCTTCTTCTTCTTTTTCTCTGGTTCTACCAAGATTCCTTTCCCTTTGTCCTTGGGATCTATCTCTTGAGTAGGTTGAGGAGAAGGTTGAGCTTTTTCAACTCCAGGAATAACAATACCTCCAGGTCTGGATATGTTTAGCATAATCTCTGCTATAGTCTCATCATCATTGTTAGTAGGTTTTATAACCTCTTCTTCCTGAACTTGATTGGATGGACCCACAGCATCTTCAAAATCCAAAGTCCTTGGTGTGATTAAAAAATTGTCTCATAGTACCTTGATGAGCAGTACCTTGGTGAGCAGTATCTTGAACAATTTCAACACCAGTACCTTCCAGATCCAATTCCTCTGTATCACCACTTCTGACTTGAATATCAGCTTCTTGAAGATCTATTTGCTCAGTCTCATCACTCTTTCTTTCAACAGTATCTTGATGAGGAATGTGTTCTTCAAGTGGTGTTTGAGAATCATCATTAAAACCAACATTATCATCTTCAAAATCAGCATTGAAATCAGCATCTTCATTAAGAGCAGTATCTTCATTCAGATTCACATCTTCCAGATTCCTCCCCAATGTGAATGAAGATAACTTCCTCAGCCTCCTTTTCTTAGACTTAGACACCTTCTTAGGTGGCTGAATACCTGCTTCACGTTGTTGAATCAAAGGCCAGACCAACTGCTTCAACTTTTTATACTTTTTCTTTAACTTCACCAACTCTTCAGCCTGATCATTAAAAGCTTTCTTCAATCTTCTTAACTCCCTGTTTAAAGCATAATTATCTAACTCCTCCTTATCAGCCATAATTCCCTCATCTCCTCCAGATGTCTGAGATCCATCTGTAGAAGTATAATCATTGGGAATAGGCAATTGATGTGCACTATGCTCTGAGTTTTCCCTATCAGTACCTCAATGGAGCAGCACTTTCAGTATGTTGAGAAGAAACTTGAGTTGGGATTGGAGCAGTATGTTGAGAAACTTCATGATCTGGTGATGGAATAGGGTGTGATCCTGAATGCTCTGTATTTTGAGAAGACTCTTGTTCTTGAGATGGAGTAGGAACAGAGTCTGAATGTTCAGAAACATGGTCTGACTCCTCATGTGCAGCCTCTCTAACTGCTTGTGCCACTTCCAAGATATGAGCAGTAAGAGGTGTATTCCGTCCAGAGAGCTTAGCACTCTTGGTAGCCATAAAAGTGAACACCTTGTCAGGAAGGGTAATGGCAGGAAAAAAGTTTTGAGGTTTGTGAACACCCTCAAGCTGTTTGTTCAAAAAGACTTGAATAAACCTGGGATACATCAAAAAAATGGTGACCCATGCTTGATATGTTTGTGCATACCATCAAGGATCATGAATGAAAAATTGAAGGGTTGATTGGTAGCTAATCCCACTAAGGCAGATGCTATGGTTTGACTAAATTCATTCCAAGCAGTACTTTTGTTGCTGAGGCAATGAAGTAGAACATGAATCAAGTACTTCCAATGTGGAATGAATAAGGGCTTCTCAAATGTGAGCTTAGTAAGTAAACCCTCATACCCAATGTCCCTAAGCGTATCCCAAAGCACCTGTTTGTCAAACCGAACAATACCTTCTTCATAATGAAACATAAGGTCTGCTCGAATACTAGCCTCTGTAATTCTTATATTCCTTCCAGCAACCCTAGCCGTAATAAATGAAACGTCTAATTCTTCCCAACCCGAGGTAGCTGTAGCCCAAAATTCTTGAATCCATGGCTCAATTATCTCTGGATTAACCAATAAAGAGTAATTGATGGAAGACCCAGTGAGGAAATCAATTACGGCATGAAAATCAAGATTCAACTCCGTCTTATCCAAATTGGCGATCATATTATGGCGATTGCAAGTTGAACGAGCCATTTGTGAATTGGTATGGATGATTTAAGTGATATGTAGAGGGTAATTGAAAATAAAAGTGATAGCGTAAGGATAAATGGGAAGTGGAAAAGTGAGAGTAAAAAGGCGGTAGGGTTAGTTAAATATGGATAAGATATAAAAAATCAAATCCCATTTAATGCGTATACCGTTATTTTGGCATGTATCCATTCCAAAACAAAGTATTTTACCATTTCCCCGTATTTTTGACCTTTAGAACACTACTTTGCCATGTAGCAGTACTTTACACGTCAGTAGTACCCTTCAGAGCAGTACTTTCCCAAAGCAGTACTTTCAGCCAAAACGTCAAGCAGTACTTTCCCATTATCTTCATCAAATCACCAATAACATTGCATTGCCTCCCCTCAAACAATGCATAGGACTAAATTAAGTCCTCCCCTCAAACATAGACTAATAATTAATCATACCAATACTTACCACCAAATGCTTGAACCTTGAAACATCAAATCTTTTGGTAAGTAAATCAGCTACATTATCATCTGTGTGAACCTTCACAACATTAATGAGCCTATGCTCATAATAATCACGAATAAAGTGATGCCTAATCTGAATATGCTTGGTCTTGGAATGATAAACAAGATTCTTCACAATACATATTGTACTCTCATTATCAATGTTGATAGGAGTATTCTTGAAATTGAATCCATAATCCAAGACTTGATTTTGCATCCATAGTACTTGTCCACAACAACTTGCAGCTGCAACATATTCTGCTTCAGTAGATGAGGTTGCTGCAATTGTTTGTTTCTTACATTGCCAAGAAACTAATCTCCTTCCAAGATATTGGCATCCTCCAGTGGTTGATCTTCTATCATAATTATCTCCTGCATAATCACTATCTGAAAAAGCTTCCAAGTGAAAAGGTGACTCCTTAGGATACCACAATCCTAACTTAGGTTGATGCTTGAGATAACCAAAAATCCTTTGTACTGCATTCATATGAGAGACCTTAGGTGAAACTTGATATCTTGCACATAGACATACAACAAACATAATATCAGGCCTTGATGCAGTCAAGTACATAAGACAACCAACCATAGATCTGTAGAGCTTGACATCCACTGGTTTTCCATCTTCATCTTTACCAAGTGAGTTTGAAGACTTAATGGGTGTTGTGACTGGCTTGATGGTACTAAGATTAAACTTCTTAAGAATGTCAGTGACATACTTATCTTGACTAATGAAGATGTCAGTACTTGATTGTTTTACTTGAAGCCCCAAAAAGAAAGTTAATTCACCCATTGAACTCATTTGAAATTCTTTTTGCATGAGCTATTCAAACTCTTTCACCATGGACTGTTTTGTAGCCCCAAAGATAATATCATCCACATAAACTTGAACAAGCATGATATCCTTTTTGTCTCTTTTGATGAACAAAGTCTTATCAATGGCTCCTCTCCTGTAACCATGTTGTAAGAGAAAGGTTGAGAGTCTTTCATACCAAGCTATGGGAGCTTGATGAAGGCCATACAATGCCTTGACAACTTTGTAGACTTTGTTTGGATGTTCAGGATCCTCAAAACCAGGAGGTTGTTTAACATAGACCTCTTCTGTAATTTTGCCATAAAGAAAGGCACTTTTGACATCCATTTGATAAACTGGAAATCCCATATAAGAAGCAAAAGCAAGGAATAATCGTATTGCTTCAATTCTTGCTACAGGAGCAAATACTTCATCATACTTCACTCCTTCTTCTTGTCGATATCCTTGTGCAACCAATCTTGCTTTGTTCTTGATGACATTACCTCTTTCATCTCTTTTGACTCTGAAGACCCATCTTGTACCAATTACCTTCATGCCATCAGGTAAATCACAAAAGACCCAAACGTCTTGAAGCTTAAATTGTAGAGGCTCTTCTTGCATAGCTTTAACCCAGCTCTCTTTAGTTAAAGCTTGAGATATATTCTTGGGTTCTTCTTGAGATATAAAACAAGCAAACATACACGTTTGTTGATCGTTATNTCGATATCCTTGTGCAACCAATCTTGCTTTGTTCTTGATGACATTACCTCTTTCATCTCTTTTGACTCTGAAGACCCATCTTGTACCAATTACCTTCATGCCATCAGGTAAATCACAAAAGACCCAAACGTCTTGAAGCTTAAATTGTAGAGGCTCTTCTTGCATAGCTTTAACCCAGCTCTCTTTAGTTAAAGCTTGAGATATATTCTTGGGTTCTTCTTGAGATATAAAACAAGCAAACATACACGTTTGTTGATCGTTATGATTCATCCTGTTTTGTTTGTAAACAAAGCTGAGTAAGGCATTATGTTGCCTAGAGAGTCCCTTAGCTTTTATTCTTGTGAGTACTCCTCCAGTAGAAGGACCAATAATTTGTTCAACAGGTTGATTTTTATGAACTCTTGATGTTGGAGTTTGTGAAGCTGCTATATCATCTTCCAAATTTGTAAAATCTGGATTGGCATTGGAATTTGAGAAGATACCTTCATCATCTAACTCATCATCAGTGTCTTCCAACTCAGGCATGATTGGATCAGGTAAACCATCAGAAGTACTTGCAACTTGATCAGCAGTGCTTTGATTCAAAGTACTGGTATCCAAAGTATTGTCAACCAAAGTACTGTGAGTATTTTCTTTGAATTTACCTTGTTTCTTTGCAACTTCATAAGCTCTTCGTTGATCATCTTCATAGGATTTGGCCAGTGTTTCTTGAAAAAGCATCCTATTGAGTTCATCTTGAATGGCTTGATCTTCATCAGAGACTATAGAAATTGGTTCATCAATACTTTGCTTCTTTTCAATGGTTGTAGGTTCTGCATCAGGAACATCATTTGATCTAACATGCACTCCATGAACAATGTATTGTGAGTCTTCTTCTTTGTCAACAACTTGATTTTCTTCTCTTACAGGCACATAATTCATAGAAGGAGACAAACTTTCAAGATCAAAATACCAATCAGGACCTTTACCTTTTTGATTTGGTTGATCTTCCATAAAATCAACATGAAGACAGTCTTGGACCTTTTTGGTAACCCTGTTGTATACCCTAAAGCCTTTGCTGTTGGTACAATAACCCAATAAGTATCCTTCTTCTGACTTACCATCAAATTTGCCCATAGAATCAATGGTATTTAGAATAGTCAGAGGACAGCCAAAAGGTTTTAGAAAATGAATGTTTGGTTTCTTTCCTATTAGCAACTCATAAGGTGTCTTCATCTGAGGTTTAGTCACTGATACTCTATTTAACACATAACAAGCAGCACTTACAGCTTCAGCCCAAAATTGAATAGGTAATAGAGAATCTGCAAGCATTGTTCTTGCTGTTTCTATCAATGTTCTATTCTTCCTTTCTGCAACACCATTCTGCTGAGGAGTTCTAGCAATACTGAACTCCCTCTTAATCCCTTTGTTGGCACAAAATTCATCCATAAGCTTGTTTTTGAATTCAGTCCCATTAGCACATCTAATACCTCTAACTTTGAGTCTCAATTGATTTTCCAGGGCTATTATAAGATCATGAATAGCATCAAAAGTATCATCTTTAAATCCCAAGAAAAAGACCCAACTAAATCTACTGCAATCATCTGTCACAACTAAGCAGTACTTCTTCTTGTTTAGACTGGAAACAGAAACAGGTCCAAATAAATCCATATGCAACAACTCCAAAGGTTCTCTGACAGGTCTTTCCTCAAGCTTTTTGCATGAAGCCTTATGTTGTTTACCTTTCTTGCAGGCCAAACATGAATGATCAGTCTTGAAAGTTTTGGAAGGTAAACCTCTAACTAGATTGCCTTTGACCAGCTTGTTGATATTCTTGAAATTCACATGACCTAATCTTCTGTGCCATAGATGTGCTTCTTCAAGTGTTGCCTTTGCTACCAAACATGTAGCTCTTTCAGTAGAGTTGATATTCTTCATATCTATACTATACACATCATTGGTTCTTGGTGCTCTCAATATCACCAAGTGATCATCTACAAAACTCAGGGGAGAGAATAAGACATTTTGTGTCAGTGAACAACACAGGGTGCTTCTTGTCACAAATCTGAGATACTGATAAAAGATTGAACTTGAGCTCCTTCACATAACGAACATTCTCAAAATCAATACTTCCTGTCTTGATAGTTCCTTTGCCAGTAATTCTCCCTCCATTAGCATCATCCCCAAATGCAACTCTTCCTCCAAAGTGTTCCTTAAAATCTGACAGGATCTCCTTGTCTCCTGTCATGCTTCCAGATCATCCACTATCAACAATTAAATGATCCTTAAGCTCCTCTTCTGGGTTGCCCTGCACAATAATAAGAAAGTTAGTTTCTTTTAGGAACCCAAGCCATTAATGACTTGTGTTCCCTTTGTGGAGTGACATACTTAAATTCTTTAAGTATGTAATCTCCACTGTTTTTGAAAACATGATCAATTACTTTCTTTTGTTTTAAAACTTGATCTGTGTTTGCAACACAACTTTCTTTTTCAACAAAATTTTCCTTTTCACCCACACATTCTGAAAGTACTGTTGTTCCCCCATCAGTACTTTCTTTCTTAACCCACATGGTTTTAACTCTTTGTTTTGAGTTCTTTGGTTTAGGTACTCTTTTTGAGGTGTAAGGCCTTTTAGATTGATAGGAATTAGATTTCTTTGGTCTTACATAAGCAGTACCTTGATTGGGTGAAAACTTTCTAACAGTACTTTGAGAGGGTACTGTTTGTGGCTTACCAATACCTTGAAAAGTGTTGCCTGAAGGTACTGGTGGTTTGGAAAAAGGTCTTTTCTGGTGAGGGTACCTATAGGTTTTCGTGAAATTGCTATGGTAGACCCTACTAGAATAGTTCCAAACTGGTTTAGTCTCTTTTGGCCTATGGTTATCAGATTTGGTCTTTGGGTATTGACTTAAGTATGCCGAGTGATAGTTATAGTCTTTAATTAAGTGAGTAGAACTATAACAAACAAAACATAATTTTTGATCCATCATCCAAAATCTTCTACTTTGAGTTCTATGGCCAAAACTATTATGACTTCTAGGTGAATGATTGAAAGATTTTCTAAAGTTAGCAGTATTTTGAAAAGTGTTTCTTGAAGGTACTGCTGAATGACTAGCAGTTCTTTGAGAAAAGTTTGAATGTACTACTTGTTTTGAAAAGACTTTAGGAAACCTTTTATCATTGTTTTCATTCCCTGAATCCCTAGCATTCCTAGTATCATCTTTACTATTCTCAAGTTTCTCTTTAGATGAACTTGAATTTGATTGACCCTTAAGCTTATTCCTAAACTCTAGATTGTCTACTCCAAAACAAGAAACATCTTTCCTAGGTGGTTGAAAACTTCCAGTGGCATGAGCTGCATGATACCCCTCATCTTTCTTAAATTCAGGAGGTGTTGGGCTAATGGGTTCCTCACTACTAGATGTGTGTTCTTCTGAGCAAGTTTCAAATTCACTAGTTGAGAGTTCTTCTGAACTACCTTGTTCCTTATCACTAGTTTGGTTCTCTTTTGAACTACTATACTCAACACCATAACCTAGTCCAGTTTTAACATGTGCTCTTCTTTGTTTTTCACAAAAACTAGCATGTGAAAGACCAGCTTCTTTCCAACTAGCAAGTTTTTCTAACAAAACATCTCTTTCTTTAGTCATCTTTTCTAATTCAGAAACCTTACATCCTAACTTCCATTTACTTAGTTTTAATTGATAGTCCTGTTGCTGATATTTTTCTGCCCAAGCTACTTCATTATTTTCATGTGTAATTATTTTGGCTTCTATTGACTCTAAAGTCAATTGATAACCAAGTACTTCAGAACTAGATTTATTATGTTTATCTCTTTCAGACACATAGTCATTAAGAAGCTTTTGATAAACATCATTACACTTAGAGCATACCTCAGTAGTAGTGGGTGAACTTGGTGAAGTAGCTACCATAGCCAGCAGAACAGGTTCATCTTCACTTTCCATGCTCCGATCAAAGCCTCCAAGATCTTCGTTTGAATCCAAAGCAGCATATCCTGGTTCCTCATCAAAAGTTGTGCTCCAATCAAATTCTTCCATTGCAATCATAGAGATAGTTACTGGTTCATCATCAAATTCAGCATTNAGTACCTTGAAAAGTGTTGCCTGAAGGTACTGGTGGTTTGGAAAAAGGTCTTTTCTGGTGAGGGTACCTATAGGTTTTTGTGAAATTGCTATGGTTGACCCTACTAGAATAGTTCCAAACTAGTTTAGTCTCTTTTGGCCTATGGTTATCAGATTTGGTCTTTGGGTATTGACTTAAGTATGCTGAGTGAAAGTTACAGTCTTTAATTAAGTGAGTAGAACTATAATTTTTGATCCATCATCCCAAATCTTCTACTTTGAGTTCTATGGCCAAAACTATCATGACTTCTAGGTGAATGATTGAAAGATTTTCTAAAGTTAGCAGTATTTTGAAAAGTGTTTCTTGAAGGTACTGCTGAATGACTAGCTGTTCTTTGAGAAAAGTTTGAATGTACTGCTTGTTTTGAAAAGACTTTAGGAAACCTTTTATCATTGTTTTCATTCCCTGAATCCCTAGCATTCCTAGTATCATCTTTAGTATTCTCAACTTTCTCTTTAGATGAACTTGAATTTGATTGACCCTTAAGCTTATTCCTAAACTCTAGATTGTCTACTCCAAAACAAGAAACATCTTTCCTAGGTGGTTGAAAACTTCCAGTAGCATGAGGAACTGCATGATACCCCTCATCTTTCTTAAATTCAGGAGGTGTTGGGCTAATGGGTTCCTCACTACTAGATGTGTGTTCTTCTGAGCAAGTTTCAAATTCACTAGTTGAGAGTTCTTCTGAACTACCTTGTTCCTTATCACTAGTTTGGTTCTCTTCTGAACTACTATACTCAACACCATAACCTAGTCCAGTTTTAACATGTGCTCTTCTTTGTTTTTCACAAAAACTAGCATGTGAAAGACCAGCTTCTTTCCAACTAGCAAGTTTTTCTAACAAAACATCTCTTTCTTTAGTCATCTTTTCTAATTCAGACACCTTACATCCTAACTTCCATTCACTTAGTTTTAATTGATAGTCCTGGTGCTGATATTTTTCTGCCCAAGCTACTTCATTATTTTCATGTGTAATTATTTTGGCTTCCATTGACTCTAAAGTCAATTGATAACCAAGTACTTCAGACCTAGATTTATTATGTTTATCTCTTTTAGACACATAGTCATTAAGTAGCTTTTGATAAACATCATTGCACTTAGAGCATACCTCAGTAGTAGTGGGTGAACTTGGTGAAGTAACTACCATAGCCAGCAGAACAGGTTCATCTTCACTTTCCATGCTCCGATCAAAGCCTCCAAGATCTTCGTTTGAATCCAAAGCAGCATATCCTGGTTCCTCATCAAAAGTTGTGCTCCAATCAAATTCTTCCATTGCAATCATAGAGATAGTTACTGGTTCATCATCAAATTCAGCACTCCAGTCAATGTCTGATAGATTTTCTTGAGCCACGAATGCTTTTGGTTTTGGTTCAGGAACTTCCTTGATTTCAACCTTGGGTTTCTTAATCATCCTATTTGCTTGATATTTAGCAAACTTGCATTCCCTTGCAAAGTGTCCAGTCCTTTGACAATTAAAGCATTCAATCTTAGACTTATCAAATGCTATACCCTGTTTGGCTGTGAAGTCAATGCCTCTTCCTGTTTTCTTCATGAACTTCTTGATCCATGCAGTGATCATTGCAACCTGCCATCTGATGTCAATTTCTTCTAGATCATCCTCTTCAATTTGCAACAAATCTTCTTCATAAGTAACAGGTAGTGTGGCTTTTTGAGCAAAGAAGGAACAGACAACATCATCAGAATTGATGTTGTTTGAGGGTGATGAAGTGGTAGTGGACATGGTTGTGTAAACATGCTGTTTGTCACCAACAGTACTTTGAACAGGATAAGCAGTACTTTTGGTTGAAGTACTGCTTCTGTTTTCAGAAGACACAAAAGCAATGTTGTTTGATTTTGAACTCGTTTGACCATTCATCTCATGCTCATACACCTTTAAGTTGTTGTAGAGATCATCAAAGTCCATAGAATCCAAACCATGTTGCCCTCTGATCATAGTAGCAACCACATGCCATACAGATGGCAAACTCCTTAAGAATTTTAAGTTGGCATCTTCAACAGTTACTTCAGCACCATATAACTCTAACATACTGAGTAGATTTTGGAATCTGTCATAACCAGCATCAAGACCTTCTCTCTTACCAACAGTGAAAGTTTCAAACTGTTGTTTCAACAAATTTCTATGCATCTTCTTTGAAGCTTCATTACCTCCAAACCTTGTCTTGATGGCAGCCCATAATTGTTTTGCATCCTTAGCATCATGGAACTTCAATAGGTGACCATCAGGAATAGCAGACAACAGTATGTTGAGAGCTTTGTCTTGATTCCTTTTTAC
>LBNU01035214.1:24879-50281 GCA_014162995.1 Artemisia annua
CAAGCCTATGGTAATCTATTTACTATGTCAGGTAGTGAGTGATATTATCCATTTCCTTTACATTATATTTACATGTTATCAACCGAGAGATGTGAGTATCCAAACACTACATGAGAGGTGCTAGTATATTTTCTCCGTGCTTATTTTGAGTAAAGTGGAACCACTAATTCTTGTAATTACTTTTATGTTCGCATTAAATGACCTCTAACTTGTATTTTAATTGGAATAAAAGCGCATTTGCTTGAGGACAAGCAAATCTCAAGTGTAAGGGTATTTGATGAGACGAAAAATGTTAGATGGTAAAAGATAGTTAGGGAGTAATGAAATCTAAGTAAACACTACTTTCCCCCCCATTGTTTTCTCAAAACTTTAATTCAATTCGCATAAGTAGATACTTGGGTTAGTTGACTAGCAACTAATTCCACCCACTCCTTCAAAACCGAGATTTTACTGCTTTCATAAAAACATAAAACTACAAAAATAATCATCCTCCACCCTTAGACCTTAATTAGAGTAGTCTTTAACCTAACGAACACTATTCCCTGTGAGAGAACGATCAATCCCCTGGTACTTGCCACTACACTATACTACATCGGTCAGGTACACTGCCTGGTGGGGATTGTAAGCCTCTTGAGATCCCTTAAGAGGTAAAACAAAGTGCGTAAACAATCCCACGCGCATCAGGCTGCTCAAAACATATGACTGGGGATCACTTGCGGCTCAGAAATTTTGTGAAAAAGTTTATTGGGACTGTTAGATTCGGGAATGATCATTTTGGAGCGATAATGGGTTATGGTGAATATTTGTTTGGTGACAGCGTGATTTCTAGGGTATACTACGTAGAAGGGCTTGGGCACAATTTGTTTTGTTTTGTGACTCTGATCTTGAAGTAGCTTTCAGAAAACACACTTGTTTTGTTAGAAAATTGGATGGTGTGGATCTTCTGAAAGGTAGACGTGGCTCAAACCTCTACACTATATCTATTGAAGACATGTTGCGGTCATCACCTATTTGCTTATTGTCTAAAGCATCCAAGAACAAGTCATGGTTGTGGCATCGTCGTTTGAATCACTTGAACTTCAGAACCATCAATGAGCTCACTCGTAAAGATCTTGTTCGAGGCATGCCCCGACTGAAATATGAAAAAGATCATATTTTTTCCGCTTGTCAGCTAGGTAAAAGCAAGAAACATTCTCACAAACCCAAAACTATCAACACCATTATGGAAGTTCTTCATACCCTTCACATGGATCTGTGTGGTCCAATGAGAGTACAAAACATCTTTGGAAAGAGATATGTGTTAGTGATCGTACATGACTACTCTCGGTTTACATGGGTTAAGTTCCTCAGATCCAAGGACGAGACACCTGAAATCATCATCAAACTAATCAAGCAGCTGCAAGTTGGACTCAATAAAACTGTCAGATTCGTCCGCACAGATAACGGAACTGAGTTTGTTAATCAGCAACTTACTCAATTTTATGAAAATCTTGGAATTAGTCATCAAAGGAGTATACCTCGAACACCTCAACAGAATTGAGTCGTTGAAAGACGAAACCGTACCCTTGTAGAGGTCGCACGAACCATGCTGATATTCTCCAAAGCTCCTATGTTCCTCTGGGGAGAGGCAATTGCAACTGCTTGTTACACTCAGAACCGATCACTGATACATCCTCTTCACAGCAAAACCCCCTATGAGCTGGTGCACGAGAGAAAACCTGATCTTTCATTTCTTCGAGTTTTTGGTGCACTATGTTACCCAACCAACGATAGTGAAGACTTAGGAAAGCTCAAGGCAAAAGCGGATATTGGAATTTCGTTGGCTACGTACCTAACAAGAAGGGTTATCGAATCTACAACAAAAGAACCCGACAAATCATGGAAACCATCCATGTCACGTTTGATGAGCTGTCCGAGCACACGGCTCCTGAATACTCCAGTTCTGGACCCGCATCTAATCTTATGACTCCTGGACCAATTAGTTCGGGACTTGTACATTCCTCCACCACTGATGCTCCTTATGTGCCACCCACTAGTGAGGACTTGAAGAAATTATTTGATCCAATGTATGATGAGTACTTTGAACCCCAACAGATTGTCGAACCAGAACCACAAGTCAGAGGTCCTGATGCTGCAGCTAATGATGCACCTCAACGTACAAATGGGCCTTCCATCTCTCTTAGTCAAAATGCTCCGTCATCATGTCATACTCAACCCACTCACACCGATCAACCTTCTTCAATTCCTCAAGGAGCCGCATCTGAAAATTCTTTTGAAGTGAATCCCTTTGCTCAACCACCTGATGAACCTTTTGTCAACATATTTGCCCCTGATCCATCCAATGTGGCAACCTCTTCGGAAGATTCTAATACTGCTACATCAGTCCTCAGTCATCAACTTCATGAGCATATCAGAAAATGGACAAACGATCACCCAATTGACAACATCATTGGTAATCCATCTCGCCCCGTATCCACACGTAGACAACTTGCCACAGATGCCTTGTGGTGCTTCGTCAGCTCCATACTGTCTAAAACTGAGCCGAAGGATTTTAAAGAAGCTTTGACTAAAGCATCCTGGTTCACTGCAATGCAAGATGAAATTCATGAATTTGACCGACTTGATGTATGGGAATTAGTGCCTCCTCCCGACTGTGCTATGATTATCGCTCTCAAGTGGATCTTCAAAGTGAAGCTTGACGAATATGGTGAAGTTCTGAAAAACAAGGCTCGGCTAGTGGCCAAAGGATACAGACAAGAAGAGGGTATAGACTTTGAAGAATCATTCGCACCCGTGGCTAGAATTGAGGCCATCAGAATCTTTCTTGCTAATGCAGCTAGTCAGAATATGATTGTCTACCAAATGGATGTGAAGACTGCATTTCTCAATGGTCACTTAAAGGAAGTGGTATATGTAAGTCAACCAGAAGGGTTTGTTGATCCTGAACGCCCTAATCATGTCTATCGCTTGAAGAAGGCACTTTATGGACTTAAACAGGCACCCAGAGCATGGTATGATACTCTATCCAAATTCCTTCTAGCCAACAAATTCACCAAGGGTGTGGTTGATCCTACATTGTTCACCAGAAAGTCGGGCAAGCATCTACTCCACGTTCAGATATATGTAGATGACATTATCTTCGCTTCTTCAGATCCGTTGGAATGTGATCGTTTTTCACAAGAGATGAGTACAGAATTCCAAATGTCCATGATGGGGCAAATGTCATTTTTCTTGGGGTTGCAAATCTCTCAAAATCCCCACGGTATCTTCATCAATCAATCCAAGTATGCTACTGAAATCTTGAAGAAATTTGGATTTGAATCATGTGACTCTGTTGACACTCCAATGATTGAGAGATCAAAACTGGATGAGGATGTTGAGGGGGCTCCAGTTGACCAAACAAAGTACCGAAGCATGATTGGATCCTTAATGTACCTCACAGCTAGTAGGCCAGATCTTCTATTTGCTGTTTGCATGTGTGCTCGTTATCAATCCAAACCCACCAAAAAGCACTTAGAAGCAGTCAAAAGGGTCTTCAGGTACCTTCAAGGGACGATTCACATGGGCCTTTGGTATCCTAAAGACACTGCTATGGCTCTCACTGCCTACTCTGATGCTGATCATGCGGGGTGTCAAGATACTCGTCGAAGTACGTCCGGTGGTGCTCAATTTCTAGGAGATAAGCTTGTCAGCTGGTCATCAAAGAGGCAAATGAGTACGTCGATCTCCTCCACTGAGGCTGAATACATTGCCATGTCATCTTGCTGTGCTCAAATCCTTTGGATGAGATCTCAATTATCTGATTATGGCTTTGTGTACAACAAAGTTCCGATGTACTGTGACAACAAAAGTGCAATTGCTCTTTGCTGCAACAACGTCCAGCACTCCAGATCAAAGCACATTGATATTCGACATCATTTCATCAGGGAACAAGTGGAAAAAGGGATTGTGGAACTTTACTTTGTGAGGACAGAATTTCAGCTGGCAGACATCTTCACTAAGGAACTTCCCAGAGAACGGTTTCAATTCATTCTCCCACATCTTGGAATGAAGAGTATCTCTCCTGAGTCACTCAAAAGTCTTCAGGAGGAAGATGACGAGTAATGGATTTGCTTCACATATCCTTGTACATATTCTTTAATATCGAAAAGAAAAATACAAAAATATAAAACCTAGAAAAACCATAAAAATCTGAAAAACACAAAATACCAAAAATAGCTTCATCCTAGGCATGTCTTCTGTTTATCGATAACATTTTAAACTTCTATAAGTGTCATTCATTAAATGGCATAGGACTTTAAATGAAGCTCGAGCAGAAGTTATATTAACCGGCTAAAACATGTCTTATCGGCTTGCTATTACTTCAGATAGCAACCCGCTCTTATCTATGTGGAAAACACGTCGCCAAAAAGACGGTTGTTCCTCTCACTGAGTGATGTTCACTCGGGCATGGATTACTTTATATCCATGTTTCTTCGATTTGATGTACGTTTCAGTGCATCACTTCTAGAAAAAGAAGAGAAGTCTTCTTTCATCCCAAAATCTCTCTCTTTTATGATTCTTCAAGAGAGTTTTTATGGTTTTCAAGGTGGCTATTGGACTTAAATTTTCACAAATACCCTGCTGCTCAATGTAATGACTCCAATTCCTTAAAATAGAAAACGGGTCATTAATTGAGGGGGAGCGTATTTGCTTAAAATTTCTGCACCTTTAAAAACTATGTGCACCAGCAGCAGTGAAAAAGTATCTCAAAAATCAGTACATGTTAAAATTTTACCACATTTTCTCCCATTTTTTTCTCTAAAATCATTTAAATCAATTGGGATCACAAAATCTCAAATGATTTGAAATTTTTTGATCGGGGGAGAGAATGTGATTTAAATATGAAATCTGATTTAAAACTTTAAAATGTGACGTTTTTGGACTCAAAAGTACGCTCTTCCGTATGTGCTAAAATTTTGAAGTTTTTGAATTTTAATCAAAGCACATATTGAGGGGGAGCAAGTGGATAAATAGAGAATTATTGATCTCAAATGAACGCTCTCCCGTATGTGCTAAAGTTTTTAAAAATTTCAAATGGAATCAATCAATGTGCACATATTGAGGGGGAGCAAGTGGCTAAGAGTCTTTCGCGTGTTTTTACAATAACGAGTAGAAACCGTGAATTGATTATGACTCAGATTTGACTCATGAATTGACGAAACACAAACGTTAGAATTCGAAAGGATTTATCCAAGTAGAAAGTACTGTTTCGAGAAGCTCTTCTTAGATGTATACTTTGATGGGTCTAACTTCCTTTTTTAAGGAATGTTAACAACTTCAAGTTAGTTATTAGGGCTAGTTATCACCTAAAAGCTGATAATGGATCCCTTTAACTAAGCAACATAAACGTGTCCCTAGGGTATATGTCTTTTAAGAGTGAATCAATTCAAAAGTGCAACTCACCCCGACATGTGCAAATTTCTATCAAAAACCTATGAGCACATGTTAAGGGGGAACATTTGAAAATAACAAAAACTCTCAAAGTGTGTGCAAAATGTGTTTCTTAATCATAAACACTCTAAGAGAATTTTCAATGATTTGGTTATATGGCGATTGTGGAAAGATACCAAAAGACCGACCATTTTAATTTAATGCATGGAGTTATAAGGATGGTAAGGTTAGGTATATGCTCCCATGATCCACCAGAACCGGAGGAATCTTCCCAGGACAATCCAATAGATAGATTAGAAGTCCTTAGGAATGATTAAAAAAAAGGAGAAAAGTGAGAAAGGGAAGAGTGCCGACTGAGATTGAGCTAGGACTAGAACAAACCCAACAAGGCTCTAGTAATGAAGTCTCGGTAAGCACTGAAGGGGTTGAAGAATTAAAAAGAAATGAAATGAGAAAGGGTGAAAAGAAATAGCCCTCCAATTATTCAATGTTGGGTTTAAGAATTCTACTTCTGAGATAATGTTAATCTGCTGCTGTATACTGCCTCTGCTGCTGGAAGATGAATCTGCTGCTAGTGTGAAAGTGCTGCTGAGAAGAATTACAAGACTCTGCTGCTCAGAGTTTATTATAGAAACAAGTCTTGTAATTATAGTAATGATTGTACAAATATTCTATAGGTTTAGAATATCTTTTGTTTGTGTAAGAAATCATTGTAAACCGTGTAGGGTTCCTTGTCTATAAAAGGAGATCCTTAGGGTTAGAACATGTATGTGTCTGTGATAAAGTCGAATCACTTCAAGGTTGTAAACCCTAGCATTATAAGAGTGCTCGTATTTAATATATTGAAGTGTTTAAGTGTGAAACCATTGTTCTTGTGTTCATCTTAAGTTAAACAATATATTCCGCGTGTTGTTTAAGTTAGTTACAATTCAAGTCAGCTTCAATACAAGATCGTTTGCTCAACTGGGATCAACAAGTGGTATCAGAGCTTGTGATCTAGAAGCTGTGATCAAGAAGAACTCAAGTACTCTTAAACTCTGTTCATAACCTCAACTAAAGCCATGGGTGATGACACACATATGGTTACTGCCTCCAAGGTGCCGATGCTCAAGCAAGGAGAATATGAGCTTTAGAAGATGCGCATCAGGCAATATATGCGCATGATTGACTACAAGATGTGGAATGTTGTTCTAGAAGGTGACAAATTCCCTGTGGTTACTACTGATGGGAAGGAGGTACCCATCAAAAGCAATCAAGATGAAGATCAAAGGAAGCTGGAGATCAAGACTCATAGTATTCTCATGATGGGAATACCTAATGAGTATCAGTTTGATTTTGAAAGCTGTGAAACTGCTAAGACTCTTATGGATGCTGTTGAGACAAGGTTTGGTGGCAATGATGCTACTAGAAAATCAAGGAAGAATGTCTTAAAGCATCAGTTTGAAAATTTCACTGCTTTAAGTGGAGAGAATCTTGATGGTACCTACAACAGGCTTCAAAAGCTTATAAGCCATTTGAAGCTTGTGGGTTACACTGTTCCTGTAGAAGATATTAATCTCAAGTTTCTCAGAAGCCTTGCACCAGAATGAAGTATGCATACTGTTGTGTAGAGAAACAAAGCTAATTTTGATACAATGAGCTTGGATAATCTATACAACAATCTGAAAGTATATGAATCTGAGATGAACATCTCCTCTAGTTCATCTACTTCATCCTCTGCAGCTCAAAACATAGCTTTTTGTGTCTTCTAAATCTTCTAACTCTTCTGACATTCACTCTGCTGCTTATGGAGTATCTGCTGCTAGCACTAGCAACTCTGCCGCTGGTTCTAACAACAGTGATACTATAAGTGATGCTGCTATTTGTGCTTTCTTGGCTGATCTTACTACAGGTACTCAAGTTTTAAATCAGGATGCTGATCATATTGATCCTGATGCTCTTGAAGAGATTGATCTGAAGTGGCAAATGGCTATGTTAACCTTGAGAGCAAGAAGGTTCTTGAAAAGAACTGGCAAGCAGCTTAAGTATAAGCCTCAAGGTAACATGGGATTTGACAAGTCATTGATGGAGTGCTACAACTGCAATAGAAAGGGGCACTTTGCCAGGGAATGCAGAGCTCCAAAAAAGATTGTAGAGATTCCCAAGAAGACTGAAGATGAGTCAAAGCCTTCTACAGCTTTGGTGTCTTGTGATGGGTTAGGTGACTATGACTAGAGTGACATGGCTGGAGAAGAACCACAACAAGGCTTCATTGCTGAAGTTAAGACTAAAGGGCATAACTTTGCTTTTATGGCCTATGCTTCTTTATCATCTGGTTCTGACTCTGAGGTATCCAATGAGTCAAATGATTCTACTTGTTCTTTTAAATCTTGTGCTGACACTATAGAAGAACTTAAAGCTAGGAATGAAAGTCTTAGGAAAGAAGTTGAGTCCCTAAAACTTGATAACTTAGGTTATAAAGTAGGAATTCAAAATGTAGAAAGAAGACTTGAATATCTTAAAGAGTGTGAGTTTGAATATGTTGATAAAATTAATATACAGGATGGTAAGCTTTTTGTTAAAAAGAATGAGATTGAAATGCTTAAGAGAAAGTTAACAGAAGCAGAACAGGCTAGAGATGAAGCTCTTGCAGATAAAGATAATCATATTGTCATAGTTGAAAAACAAAAATTTACTTCAACAGCCATAGATCATACTATTCAGTGTCAATTAATGAGAAAAGGTAGTGGCATAGGATACAATGAAGTAGCTCCTCCAATAAAAAGTGCTTTTGCACCACCATGAAAGGAGTTATCCTTCATTAGTGTAACTGAAGATATCAAACCTAGTGAAGCAACCAGTAATGTGCCCATTCAAACAACTAGGGTTAATGATAAAAAGTATTCTGATACACCTATCATAGAAGATTGGGTTTCAGAGAGTGAGGATGAACAGACTGAGCCAACACCAAGTGTTAAACAGGAAGCAATTCCTAAAGTTGATGAGTCTAGAGTTAAACAGGTTAAGTTTCTGAAACCTGTGCTAGGTCAAAATATGTCTAGAAAAGTAGTTGAGTATAAAGAGGTACCTAGACATTATATGAAGAGGTTTATTAACAAGCCTAGGGGTAANGTTAATGATAAAAAGTATTCTGATACACCTATCATAGAAGATTGGGTTTCAGAGAGTGAGGATGAACAGACTGAGCCAACACCAAGTGTTAAACAGGAAGCAATTCCTAAAGTTGATGAGTCTAGAGTTAAACAGGTTAAGTTTCTGAAACCTGTGCTAGGTCAAAATATGTCTAGAAAAGTAGTTGAGTATAAAGAGGTACCTAGACATTATATGAAGAGGTTTATTAACAAGCCTAGGGGTAATCAAAGAAATTTCAATAACCTAGTTTCTCATAGAATAGGTAATGATTTTCAATTGAAAAAGAAGGCATGTTATAAATGTGGTAGTTTTGAGCATCTCATTGCAAATTGTAAGGACTACCAAAAACCTGTTTGGAACCAACATACAAGAGTAAATCATCAAAACTTTTCAAAAAGGACTCACTCTCCAACCAAAAGACAAATGGTTCCAAGAGCAGTTTTATTGAGATTTGGTGTTACTAGATCCATTGTAACTTCTCACTCAAACAGACCTTTTCATAATAAAACAACTGGTTCTACTACTAATGCAAAAGTAGACTCTGCTGCTAAGGCAAAAGACTCTGCTACTGTTTCAAAAGTCATAACAGATACAGTTGTTGAAAATCATTTTTATGCTGTAAAGGCCTCAGCTTGCTGGACTTGGAAACCAAAATCAAATGCTTTATCTAAAGTTTCCAATACCAGCAGTGCATCAATGGACCTAACTAAGTACAATTATGTTGATGCACAGGGCAGATCCAAGTCAGTGATGGCTTGGGTCAAAAAGAGAAACTGATTTCTCTACTTTTTATGTGCAGGGCAATCTTCAAGATGATCTGAAAGACAAAGGAATTGTTGATAGTGGTTGCTCTGGACATATGACAGGAGACATATCCCAACTTGAGGATTTTGAGCCATTGGAGAATGGTGGATATGTTGCCTTTGGTAATGATGTTAAAGGAGAAAAGATTATAGGTACTGGTACAATCAAAACAGGAAGTTTGGATTTTGAAAAAGTTTTCCTTCTGGATGGACTTAAGTTCAACCTCTTTAGTGTCTCACAGATGTGTGACAAAAGGAATTTTGTTCTTTTTACTGCTACTGAATGTCTTATCCTTTCTCCTGACTTTAAGTTGCCAGATGACAAATTTGTGCTACTAAGAGTCCCTAAATCTAATAACATATACAGTGATCATATAAAGAACATAGTTCCCAAAAGAGCTTTAACTTGTCTACTTGCAAAGGCCACTATTGATGAATCCAAACTATGGCACAGGAGACTTGGACATTTGAATTTCAAAACTATGAACAAATTGGTCAAGGGAAATCTTGTAAGAGGATTACCTTCAAAAGTTTTTGAAAATCTTGAAACCTGTGTTGCCTGTCAAAAGGGTAAACAACACAGAGTGTCTTTTAAGTCCAAAGTTGTTAATACCATTACAAAGCCTTTACATTTGCTTCATATGGATTTATTTGGACCTGTTTATGTGAATAGTCTGAATAGGAAGCAGTATTGCCTAGTTGTCACAGATGATTTTAGCAGGTTTACATGGGTGTTCTTTCTAGCTTCTAAGGATGAAACCACTGAGATTCTTAAAGAGTTCATCACTAGAATAGAAAACCTAATCAATCATAAAGTTAAGATAATCAGATGTGATAATGGAACTGAATTTAAGAATTATGTTATGAATCAGTTCTGTGTGGGTAACGGTATTTAAAGACAATACAGTGTTGCTAGAACTCCTCAACAAAATGGTGTAGCAGAGAGGAGAAATAGGACATTGATTGAGGCTGCTAGGACTATGTTGGCAGAATCTAAGTTACCTATACCTTTTTGGGCTGAAGCAGTGAACACTGCCTGCTTTGTGCAAAATAGGAGTAAGGTAGTTAAGCCTCACAATAAGACCCCTTATGAACTATTTCATGGTAAAAAGCCAATGATAGCTTTCTTTAGACCATTTGGGTGTCCTATTACCATCTTAAATACCAAAGACCAGTTAGGCAAGTTTGATGAGAAGGCTGATGAAGGTTATTTTGTTGGATACTCCATAAATAGTAGAGCTTTCAGGGTGTACAACAAGAGAACCAAATTTGTAGAGGAGAATTTGCATATTAAGTTTGATGAGAATAAACCTAATACTGCAAAGACAGAACCTGAGTGGTTGTTTAACATTGATATGCTAACCAAAACCATGAATTATGAGCCAGTGATTGCAGGTGTAGATACTAACCATGATGCAGGTACCAAAGACACTGTTTCTGCAGCTACAGATGCAAAGAAATCCACACCTCAAGAAGAATTTGTTTTGGTTGAGAAATGGAAGCTTGGTCCAACTATCATTCCCACTCAGGAGACCAATAGCTCACAAGATGATCATTCTCCCAAGGGAGATGGGGGAAGGTATGAAGTCATCTAGTGAAGCATAGGTGGCAAATGATGAGCCACTTTTGGATAGTGTCACAAAGGAAACTACTTCTAGCAGAAGTTTGTCTGATTCTGCAGCTACACCTACAGACAACTCTGCTGCTACACATGCAGACAACTCTGCTGCTGAGCAAACTGCTTCTCCAGCAACACCTAAGTTTCCTACTGTTGAGAAACAAGGCATATCCTTGGTTGATACATCTTCTCAGGATGATCCAAAGATACCTGGATTGACTGAAATATATGAAGATACAGATGATGAAGCTCTTGATGGTGAAATTCTTGGTGCTCAAACTGACTTCAACAACATGGAACTCAACATTCCTGTTAGTCCTACAAAGACAGCAAGAATTCATAAGCATCATCCAAAGGAATAAATTTTGGGTAATCCATCATCAAATGTTCAAACAAGGAATAAGACAAAGGAACAGCTTCACAAAGGTTTCTTTGCTAGATCTTTACATCAAAGGAATAGCCATAAAGATCTACAAAATTGCCTTTTTGCTTGTTTTCTATCACAGATAGAACCCAAGAATGTATATAAAGCCTTACAAGAATCAAGTTGGGTGGAAGCAATGCAGGAAGAACTTCTCCAATTCAGAATACAAGAAGTTTGGACCTTAGTTGATCTACCTAATGGGAAGAAGGCTATTGGGACTAAATGGGTTTTCAGATGTAAAAGAGATGAAAGAGGAATTGTGATAAGAAACAAAGCAAGATTAGTTGCTCAAGGATACACACAACAAGAAGGCATTGATTATGATGAAGTGTATGCACCTGTGGCAAGGATAGAGGCCATTAGACCGTTTTTGGCATTTGCTTCATACAAAGATTTTGTGGTGTATCAAATGGATGTGAAAGGTGCTTTTCTGTATGGGGAGATCAAAGAGGAGGTTTATGTGTCCCAACCACCTGGTTTTGAAGATCCAGATTTCCCTGACAAAGTTTATAGGGTTGATAAAGCACTGTATGGTCTGCATCAAGCTCCTAGGGCATGGTATGAAAAGTTGTCAACCTACTTGCTTGACTGTGGTTACACTAAGGGTAGGATTGATAAAACTTTGTTCATTAAGAAGAATAAAGATGATATTTTGCTGGTTCAAGTCTATATTGATGATATCATTTTTGGTTCTACAAGCAAAGCTATGTGTGAGGAGTTTGAGAAGATAATGAAAGACAAGTTTTCCATGAGTTATATGGGAGAACTTACTTTCTTTTTGGGATTACAAGTGAAACAAAAGGAAGATGGCATTTTTATTAGCCAAGATAAATATGTCACTGATATTTTGAAGAAGTTTGGATTCACAGATGCCAAGCCTGCAAAAACTACAATGGAAAAAGATAAACCATTGCTTAAAGATGAAGAAGGCAAAAATGTGGATGTTCATTTGTACAGATCAATGATTGGTTCTTTGATGTATCTTACAGCATCAAGACCAGACATTATGTTCTCTGTTTGTGCATGTGCAAGATTTCAAGTTACTCCTAAAGAATCACATCTCAATGCAGTCTAGAGAATCTTTAGATACTTAAAGCATCAACCAAAATTGGGGCTTTGGTATCCTAAGAACTCACCATTTGAGTTAGAGTCTTTCTCTGACAGTGATTATGTTGGGTCATGCCTGGATAGAAAATCCACAACAGGAGGTTGCCAATTTCTTGGAAATAAGTTGGTGTCATGGCAATGCAAGAAACAAACTGTGGTGGCAAATTCTTCAACAGAAGCTGAGTATGTGGCTGCTTCTAGTTGCTGTGGTCAAGTGCTTTGGATGCAAAATCAATTGCTGGACTATGGGTACAATTTTATGAACACCAAAATTCATATAGACAATAACAGTACTTTGTGCATAATTAAAAATCCTGTTTTTCACTCTAAAACAAAACATATTGAGATACGACATCATTTTATTAGAGATTGCTATGAAAAGAAGCTGATTCAAATTGTTAAAGTCCATACTGATCAAAATGTTGCAGATCTACTTACCAAACACTTTGATGTGGGTAGATTTCAATATTTGACTGCAAGTATTGGAATGATAAATCTTTAAGAAAACTTATCTCTATGTGTTATTGTAAAGTTTTGTAAATGGATTTGTACTGTTATTGCTCTTAAAAGTTTGTTGTCAGTGCTTAAAGTGAATCTGCTGCTAAGTCTACTCTGCTGCTATTGAGTACTCTGCTGCTGAGTTAGATTTTGCTATTGTAGACTTGGTTGTTTTGTGTTTTCAGACTAATCTTTTGCAGGTTAAGATTAACATGGATGTATTAGCTATGTGTACTAGACAGAAAACATAAAAGAAAATTTCATTCCATGATCAAAAGATGAAGATTACAAAGAAAGTTCCAACAAAACACAAAAGAGTCTATATTATACTTCTTAACAAGCCTACTACATGGGTCCTTTCCCTTTGTCCTTTGGATCAAGCTTCTTCTTCAGATGCATATCCTTGGTCCACACTCTCTTGCAAGCAAGACCAACCACAACCTTAAGGGGAGGCTTTCTTGATGACTTGGAGGGCTCAGGAACTAGAATGGGAGTCATTGATGCCAAAGCTGTTTCAAGGGCTTGGGCAAGGGCATTTGGGAACTTTTTGGCAAGCTCTGACGTATCTTCTTTGTGAGGAACCCTGGATGTTCCTTCACCCCTGGATGTACCTTCACCCCTTCTGTTGGTGGGTGATTGATAGTCTCGATGCCATGGAAGATAAGCAGCGTTGATATCATGCTTAAACTTTCGGGCTTGTTCCTTCGTTCTACTTCCTCTACGGGGAGGACGGTATGGTGGAAGATATGGTGGAAACGGAGTGGTGTCAATTGGGAAGTCAAACTCTGAATCCGACGAATCAGAAGAATCAGAGGAGATGTTGATGACTTCGTGTTTTGGTGCCATAGGAAAGAATGTGTTTTAAGATTGATTTTGAAGTAAGAGAGATTAATTTATTATGAGAAAGAAATTAGGGTTTGATTTGTGATAAAATTGGAAGTGATCGGGTTCCCTTTTATAACGGATCAAATTGGGGAAAATAATTAATGCGTAGTTGGTAATTACCATTAATTAAGGAAATTAAATGGAAGGTTTGACTTTTTGACCGTTTGACCAAGAAGTATCAAGGTTCAGTCAACTCTGCTGCTAGTTAAAAACACTCTGCTGCTAGTTATACAATTCTGATGCTGGTGGTGCTGCTACTTAGGGTTCTGCTGCTCGGTTTCAAAGTGGAAGGGCGGTTATGTAACTTCCCAAATCAAGTTAAAAACCTAATTGATTCTCACAATTAGTTTTTATACGCTCCTAATTGAAGTATAACCGTGCATAACTATTCCATTATCATCAAAATCACAAATCCCCAAAATTCACAAACCCTATTTTCATGGAGATTACACGCACTTGGGCCAGAGACCACAATAATGTTGCACTTCTTGATGCATCCTCAGTGCCAGACGAGTTCACAGAGATGGTACACTTCCTTAATGCTACTTCAATTAGGTATGCATTAAATGTGAACCCAACTATCTATCAATCTTACATCAAACAATTTTGGGTTACTGCTGAGGTCAAAACTCACAAGGGGGAAACATATATTGTTGCCAAGGTGGATGATCAAAAGGTCCTTGTGAGTGAATCCATCATTAGAGAGACTCTTCTCTTTGATGATGAGGATGCTCCTAAAGTTCTGGTTAAAGCTGACCTTTTTGCTGGTTTAAAAACCTTGGGATATGAGAGGAAAAATAATGGTTTAAAGTTTCAAAAAGTTCTTCTCTGTTCTCAATACAAGTTTTTGGTTCATACTCTTTTGCATTGTTTGAGTTCAAAAACATCTGGGTGGAATGAGTTCAGTGCACCCATAGCTTCTGCTATGGTGTGTCTGTGCAATGGAAACCCTTTTAATTTTTCAAACTTGATTTTAGAGGGGATGGTAAAATCACTCAGGGAAGGGGGAACATATCTACTTTATCTTAGATTTGTTCAATTGATTGTTGCAAACAAAATTTCTAAAGTAAGAACACATAAGGCTGTTTATGAGGCTATACCTTTAGTGATTAAAATGTTTGCTTTTCTGGTCAAAGATGGAAAAGGTTTTTCTGGCAAAGTTACACCACTTTTACCCTTTATGGTGCAACTTGTGCAAAACAATCAGGGTGAAGGATCAGAAAATCCCACTGGTTCCCAACACACACCCAATTTTGAAGGTTCTAATGAGGTTCCATCATCACACACTGAAAAGACCCAAACACATAGGACAACCACAAAGGACACTGAGCATTCTCAGGCCAGTGTCAGGATGGATAAACAAAATGAGACTGTCTTAGGTGATGGAGAAGACAGATTGGAAAGGGCTAACACTACTGCTACTAGCTTAGCAGCAGAGCAGGACAGTGATAACATAAGTAAGACCCAAACCAAGGCAACATCTAGTGAGGAAGATTCTTCTGAATCTAAATCCAATGATGGGGGCCACATGGAAAATATAGGGGGTTCAGATGATCAAACTAGGTTTGATACTGAGCTTAAGTCCAAAGATTCACCTCTCCGGGAAGGTAACACATCTCGAAGTGATGAGGACAGATCTGAAACTAAGGAATTGATGGATGACTCTGTACAAAATGACAATGTCAATGATTCACCTCTCGGACCAGGTAATACAGGTCGAAGTGATGAGACTAGTATGCAAACAGTTAAGGAATTGATGGCAAAATGTACCACTTTAGAGACCAGATGCAAATCTTTGGAGGTGACAGTTTCTACACAGGCTAAGGAGATCACAAAAATGCAGAAACAGATGAAGGTGCTGCTATATTTGAAGAAATCAAGATCTTCAACCTCTAAGAGGTTTAAGAAAGTGGGACCTTCTAAGAAAAGTAGATCCTCTACTCTACCCACTGCTATGGAAGTGAATGCTTCCAAACAGGGGAGGAATAATTTGGAGAATTCAGGGGAGGATAAAATTTTGGAAGAACAACATGCTGCTGATGATGTTTTGGATACAGGTATGGGAATAGAGGATGATATGGAGGTTGATAGTGGTGATGGTGATAATGCTGCAAAGTATGCGGCTGCTGATAGAGAAGGGCATGAGGTTGTATTGGAAAAGATTGTGGAAAATTCAGAGGTAGTGGATAAGCTCAAAACTTTGGAACCTGAACAACTTGTGAAGGCTTCAGAGGTGATGAGTGGGGCTGTAAAGGGGTTAGGAGATGCTTTGAAAGACTCTGCTGTTGAAAATGCTCCTGAGAACTCTGCTGCTCCATAATCTGCTGCTCAAAATGTTGTTGAACAATCAGTGCTTAAGGAAGTAGATCTGAGTTCTGTTGCTGGTAACTCTGCTGCTCATGAAACTGCTACTGCAGAAACTGTTGCTGATCCTGCTGCTAGTGCAAAAGGTGACTCTGCAGATGCACAGGGATCTGCTGCTGGTTCTAGTGACAAAGCTGCTGCTGAGGCAATGGTGATGCTTAGTGAGAAGGAACTTGCAAAACAATCATCTCAACAACAACAACCACCATCTAAATCACAACAACCATCTCAATCACAACAACAACCACCTAAACCAATCCAATCACCACAACCAACATCACTCTCACAACCAATCCATGTATCAAAGTTGCCAACTAAAGGAGTATCTATCAGAGAACCTTCTGTCCCTATCAAGAAAGCTAAGTCTATTGCTTCAAATTCTGACAAAGGTAAAGGCAAGATGGAAGAGAAACCTGAGGTTGATTCAAGTGATGAAGAAGTAGATTATTCTCAGATACCACCTGAATATTGGCCTAAGGACAAGCTTGATGAACTTGATAGAAATGAAGCTATGAGACTTCAAAATGAGGAATACTTGCTGGAACAGCAGTTTCAGGAAAGAGAGAGACTTCAAGCTGAAAAGATAGCAAAAGATTTGAAAGCTTATGATGAATGGGAGGATGAGTTGATTAAGGTAGAAGCTGATATTGAGCTTTCCAAGCTGGTAAAGATTAAAGAACAAGAAGTTCCTACATTTTATGTTAAGGCTTGGTTAAAGTTGTTTACAGCTAAGAAGAAGAAGGAAGCTGCTGCTGCTAGAAAGAAGAAAAAGGTTTTCAAAGGACCAACACCTCTACAGCAAAGAAAGAATCAAGAAAAGTATTTGAAGCATGTTAAAGGTTGGAGACTTGTTGACCTCAAGGGGAAGAAAGACTCTGAAATCTTCAATATGTATCAACATGCTAGAACTGAATGTGATAGATTCATTGCTATGGGATCTAAAGAAGATGAAGAAATGATAGCTGAGATGAATAGAAAGATAAGAGGTGAAAAGAAGACTGGTGAGCCAGAGAAGATCAAAGAGGCTGAGAATGTTGATAAGCCTAAAGATGTAGAGCAGGTAAAAGAAAATATAACAGACATTAAGCCTACTTCCACTGATGAAAGCAAGAAGAGAGGAGTTATTAAGAAAACTTTTGCTAGGAAAAAGAGGAAGGTTAGTGTTGCTGGCAGTTTAGATGTGCATGAGGAAGAAGAGGAGATAACAGAAGCAGAGAAAGAAAGGTTGATGTCTTTCACCACTTTGGCTATAAGAGAAGAACCAGAGATCTCCAACACAGTTCCTTTGGCAGCTAAACATCCAATCATTTCATATACATTCAGAGTCAGAGATGGCAGTGAAGGGTATTGGGAGTTTAAGAGAACTAATGATATGTATTATGGATTTCTTCAATTCTCTTAAATGCTCAACTACATGGATAGAGATGATGTGTGTGCTGTCAGGAGACTATATTGTAACACCCCCAATTCAATGATGCAGCGGAATTCGACTTGGGTGTTACTCGACGGCACAACAGTCATAATAATAGAAAACGATCTCTAACTGAGTCGTTTTAAAAAGACTTATCATTTGAATTATTCAAATATATCAGAGTTTACATAGTTAGGTCCCAAAAAGGTTCCATGTTTACAAAATACATCAATATAAAGTCTTTTGATGTTTTATCGAATGACAAAGTAGATTATAGCCTTCTTCATTTAGTCCGTGCCCCTCCGTGCCATTCTTGATTATCATGGACCTGAAATACATGCTTAAAAGGTCAACACAAAGGTTGAGTGATATTCATAGAGTTTGTTTAATGGTTGAACACAATATTTTGGTAGTATGAGTTAATTAGACTCATACTCATGGTTGGAAAACAAAACCTTTATTATTATATACTAAGCTCATACAACCAATACGTTAACGGGTACCAATATCAATCGGCAGTTTTGTTGCCCCGGTAAGTACTTTGCCGTCATACTTAATGTTTCAAATATAGTGCATTTGTTTGAACTCATCTAGTCAAAACAAATGGGATTCGTCAATCCCAATAGGCCTATTCACAATACTCGCGCTCACTAATATTAGTGATTAAATGGTTCATGATATGGGGGTTAGGATTGGCAAGGATGGTACTTAGTAATAATAAAACAATCAGGCAGCATACAGTTTCAAAGCATTGTGTTCGGTTTAAAATAGCATGTATTCCCCCCAAGGGTTTGTAAAACATTGAAGTAATGGAAAGTGGGGCTATGAACTCACCTTAAGTTATATAGCAAGTAGTGAATGTGATGGTCGAATCGCGAAGGTTTCTACGAGCAACCTATAATAGAATGTTGCGACTTAGGATTGGAGTAAAGAATATGAAGAATTGCCTATATATGTCTTGCATTTAGTCCATGATGTAGTACTTAGTATAGTGTAAGTCTTTGAATAAAAATGGTTTATGAAACATGTATAGTTTGTATATCGTTTACTACCGTTCGGGCCGACATAATTCAGAGGTCATGTAGTAAACGTTCGAGGAGCCAGGACACTTTAATTCGTAAATCCACAACTCATCTCGACGGCTTACTTTAATGAACCCCTCACATGAGGCTCCCTACTATTGTAGTATTTGATAAAATATATATATATATATATAAGTTTTGATCCGAAAAGTTACATGTTCCAATATTTGAATAAACTTAGGAAAGTTTACTTTTGGATGAAGATTGTTATTGCAATGAGTCTCATGGTTATTTTGATGGAGTAGATCCAAATTGGATGCTTATATTGCCATTAACTCTTTGGTTCATGTTTTCGACTAGGTAAGTTTATATGGTCCTTAGTCACTTGGGTATTTCAAAATAGCTGTTAAGAAACTGAAGAAAATATCATTTATTATTGGTTTTCTGGATACGTGCTCCTGAGTTTTTGAAGAAAACATCATTCCGGACAACTTTCGTGTTTTAACTTTTTCGTGAAACGGACCAGAAGGGCCTCTTTTTGCGTGTTTAATGTTCTGTCACAGAAGGTTTTTAGGCAGTTTTGCCGTAAAGTTTTAGTAACTTCTAATAGCCATAACTTTTTACTCATGTACTCATTTTAAGTGGTTCAAATTGCTATGGTTTCCTTGTTAAGTCCTCTACTACAATATGTAATTGTCCAATATCATAATTATACCATTTTGGTCGAATTTTACCATGGAAGTCACTAGTTTACTTGTTTAATTAACATAAGTTAACATTTATTTACAATAACTTGTTTTACCAATTTTTATACATCATGAACATAATCACAAGACAATATATAGTATGAATGAAATATAAATAGCATGAAAATGATATTTAACAAGAAAGTATATTAGGGTTTGCTTACAACTTTGGGCTTTCTAAAAGAAAGGTAAGTAACTAGTAAGGAAAGGACTTTGATTGACTAGCTTTTCTCCACTTTAGCAACCCTTCTACTCTTGTATTCTTGAAGGAATTGTGATGAAGATTGAGGTGACTTGAGTGGATCTAAACTCAAGAGAATCACCAAAAGTTTCTAGGGTTTGGAAGTAGTTTGATGAATCAAAACCAAACTAGGGTTTATGTGTTGATATTGCTCTTGATTTCTTGCATAAAATTGGAAGTAAATTAGCTAAGTGTGAGGTGATGGTGTGTGTGATATGGGACGGCAACAAGGAGGGGGAGGGGTACTTATATGAGTTTGAGGAGGTTACATTTCATGACTAGTCAAAGCTTCCTAAGCACACTTGTACACATGCATACATCTTAAGGCCTTAAGCATGAGATCAAGCCACATATGGGGTGACCCCCCCCCCCCTATGGCGGTTCAAGATGGATAAGGGGGAGTGACTTGGTTTTGGATGATAATATCTAACTTATGTAGTTAGTTTTGACTCCGTAAAATGCTAACCGTAAATGATTAAGCCACAAAACGTAAAACCGGGTATCGTAAAAATGTGGAACTTGAAAGAATGACTAAACATGTCAATATACTCCATAATAAAATATAAAATGAGTGGTAGGTTCCATTGGGGTGCTAAAACCCTGCTAAAACTGGAAACACGGGTCTAAAACGCGTAATACGTAAAACGTACGAATATTGTGTAAAATTGAGAAAAGTAAAATGTTACTTTTCTAATATGATAATAATGGTTTAAAATGACTTATAATGTCTAGACTGGGCTCAGTCTAGTGTCGGTTGGTATTTAATGTCTTTTAGACATAAAACCGTAAGCCTAAAAATCAAGGAATGATTTATAAAATCAAGGAATGATTTTTGGTCAAAGGAGGAGGGAAAAATATGTTGACTTTTTCCAAAAATGTGAAAACTCAAATCGTCTTAGAAACGCGGTGCAGGTATAGGCTAAGGTTACGGCTAAGTAAAAGTGCTTAACAACGTAAATTTCTGTTTCTCACGGTCCAGGGTTTATTTGGTAGCATTTTTCTTAGTCATGATTAATTCTCTAATTAATCATGAGTGTATCAAACATTTATCTGATGCGGGGAAAATTAACGCGGTTGAGTTTCGTTGTGCGTAGAATTTTTGAATGACGTTTTAACCTAAAACGTGTAGTTCCTTAATAACTTTCGCGAAAATGATCTGATGAGTGTCAAACTTTTATTTTGTCATGGAAATGATTTATCACTCGAGAATATGAAATAAAAATTAAATTTCGGAAAATGAATAGTGAAAGTGAATAGTAAAAATGAATAGTGAAATTTTTCGGGGATAGAAATTAACCTGAAATTGCGAATTGTTACAGTCTCTACCCCATATGAGAGCTCCGTCCCGGAGATCAATTTGCGTTGGGAGTAGAAGCTTTGTTGGTAAAAAGATGTGGGTATTTCTGACGTATCTGGTCCTCTCGTTCCCATGTGTATTCAGGACCACGTCGTGAGTTCCAACGAACTTTGACAATTGGAATTCGGCTTTGCTTGAGTTGTTTGACCTCTCGGTCCATGATTTCTACGGGTTCCTCGATGAATTGAAGGTCGTCATTGAGTTGGATTTCATCGAGTGGAATAACGAGTGATTCATCTGACAAGCATTTCTTTAGATTAGATACATGGAAAGTGGGATGTACACTATTGAGTTCTGATGGAAGCTCAAGTCTGTACGCCACTGGACCAACCCTAGCTAGGATTTTGAATGGTCCGATGTATCTTGGGTTTAGTTTTCCTCGTTTACCGAATCGTATTAAGCCTTTCCAAGGCGAGACTTTTAGCATAACCCTATCTCCGACTTGGAATTCTAGGGGTCTGCGTCGTGTGTCGGCATAACTTTTCTGTCGATCTCTTGCGGCTTGAAGTCGATTTCTGATTTGTACAATTTTATCCGTTGTTTCACGAATAAGTTCTGGACCAGTGAGTTGAACATCTCCCACTTCGGCCCAACAGGCAGGTGAACGACACTTTCGACCGTAAAGTGCTTCAAATGGAGCTGCCTTGATACTTGCGTGGTAACTGTTGTTGTAGGAGAATTCGACTAATGGTAAATGAGTATCCCATCCTTTTCCAAAGTCGATTATGCAAGCTCGAAGCATGTCTTCCAGCGTTTGAATGGTTCGCTCACTCTGACCATCGGTCTGAGGATGATACGCTGTACTCATGTCTAGATTTGTTCCAAAGGCGTCCTGGAGTGACTGCCAGAAGTTTGAGGTAAACCTACCATCTCGGTCAGATATGATGGATATTGGTGCACCATGTCTTGAGACTATTTCTTTGACGTACAGTCGGGTTAACTGATCCATTTTGTAAGTCTCTTTGATTGGTATAAAGTGTGCGGATTTTGTGAGACGATCAACTATGACCCAGATGGAGTCATAACCGCTTGATGTCTTTGGAAGCTTGGTAATGAAGTCCATTGTAATTCGTTCCCATTTCCACATAGGGATTTCTGGTTGTTGCAATGGACCAGATGGTTTTTGATGTTCGGCTTTTACTTTGGAGCATGTAAGACATTTGCCAACGTATGTTGCAATATCGGCTTTCATGTTTGGCCACCAATAGAGTAGTTTAAGATCCTGATACATCTTATCAGATCCTGGATGTATGGAATATTTGGATTTGTGAGATTCGTGCATGATCAAGTCTCGTAGGCCACCATAAAGTGGTAACCAACTTCGACCTTGGAAGCATAGAGTTCCGTCTGGACGGGTTTCGAATTTCTTCTGTATCATACCGTCCAATTTTTCCTTTTTGGTGTCTTCTTGTTTCACCGCCTCAGCTTGAGCGTGAAGGATTTGAGCGGGGAAATTAGAATTTATGGTTAAGACTAAGGCTCGGACTCGTAGTGGTTTAACCCGTTCCTTTCGGCTCAGGGCGTCGGCTACTACGTTTGCCTTTCCTGGGTGGTAGCGAATGTCGCAGTCGTAATCACTTAGTAATTCCAACCATCGACGTTGCCTCATGTTTAGTTCTTTTTGGTTCAAAATGTGTTGAAGACTTTTGTGATCGGTGAACACAGTACATCTAGTACCATATAGATAGTGTCTCCAGATTTTTAGTGCAAAGACTACAGCTCCTAACTCTAAGTCATGAGTGGTGTAGTTTTCTTCATGAACCTTGAGTTGTCGTGAAGCATAAGCCATGACTTTCTCTCGTTGCATCAACACAGCACCCAAACCTTGGTGCGATGCATCACAGTAGACTACAAAATCTTCGATCCCATCTGGCAATGCTAGAATAGGGGCACTACAAAGTTTTTGTTTGAGGGTTTGAAAGGCTTCTTCTTCATCTTCATTCCAAACGTATTTCTTGTTTTTCTGAGTTAGCTTGGTCAAAGGTTTTGCTATTGAGGAAAATCCTTCGATAAACCTTCGGTAATACCCAGCTAGACCAAGAAATTGACGAATTTCTGTAGGTGTAGTAGGTGTTGGCCAATCTTTGATAGCTTCAATTTTAGCGGGATCGACATGTAAACCAGTTTTGTCAATCACATGCCCAAGGAATTGTACCGAACGAATCCAAAACTCACATTTAGAAAATTTCGCATACAATTTCTCTTCCTTGAGTAATCCTAAAATTGTTCTCAGATGTTGTTTGTGTTCTTCCTCATTTTTGGAATAGATGAGAATATCGTCGATGAATACGATCACGAATTTGTCTAAGTATGGCTTACACACTCGATTCATGAGATCCATGAATACTGCCGGTGCATTTGTCAAACCGAATGGCATTACTTGGAATTCGTGGTGACCATATCGTGTCCTAAAGGCTGTTTTTGGAATGTCTTCCTCACGAACCTTAACTTGATGGTAACCTGATCGTAGGTCAATTTTCGAGTAATAGGTTGAACCTTGTAATTGGTCGAATAGATCGTCGATTCTCGGTAGTGGGTATCGATTCTTTATTGTTAATTTGTTTAGTTCACGATAGTCAATACACATTCGTAGTGATCCATCTTTCTTCTTCACGAACAAGACCGGAGCTCCCCAAGGTGAGGAACTGGGTCGAATAAATCCCTTGTCCGAAAGTTCTTGCAATTGATTAGCCAGTTCTTGCATTTCTGACGGTGCTAGTCGGTAGGGTGCGCGGGCCACTGGCGCCGCTCCTGGCACTAAATCAATTCGAAATTCTACTTGACGATTTGGTGGAAGTCCGGGTAAGTCTTCCGGAAAGACTTCAGGAAATTCACGTGCGATGGGAACATCTACAAGATGTTTTTCTTCGGACTCCTTTTCGGTTACGTGGGCTAGAAAGGCATAACATCCTTTCTCAATGTACTTCATGGTTTTGATACATGAGATGATGTTTATTCGGGTTCCACTTCGATCACCACGGATGACTAAAGTTTCTTTGTCACAAGGGATGTGAACAATCCTTTCGCCTCAGATGATGTTAGCTTTATGTTTAGACAACCAATCCATGCCGATGACAACATCAAAACTTCCGAGTTCAATCGGCATAAGGTTGATGTTGAAGGGATGATCTAAAAGGTTAAGGGTACAGTCTGGGTTTACGGTATTAGTATTTACTAAGTTACCGTTAGCTAGTTCGATACTATAACTAGTGTCTAGAGTGATTGGTGTGATATCAAGTAAACGCGCAATTCTAGTAGATAAAAAGCTCATATCAGCACCATAATCGAATAAAACTTTAACAGGAATGTTATTGAGTAAGAACATACCAGTAACCACATTTGGGTCTTGTTGTGGTTCACCGTTGCCCATAACATAGACTCTGGCATGAGCACCACCACCTTGTTGGCCATGGTTTTGAGGACAATTGTTCTTGAAGTGTCCTTTTTCGCCACACCCAAAACATGTAGCTATTGGCTGAGTGTTAGCCCCAGTAGCCACAGCCTTGCCTCTACAATCCTTGGCAAGATGTCCTGGATTTTGACACTTGTTGCACTTGGCAGGGCAGGGAACTAAATGATGGTAGTTGCACTTAGTACACTGTGGTTGGGTCCCCTTATATCTACCACTGGTTGGTGCAGCAACATAAGCCGTTGCGGCTTCTTGTCTTTTGTTTTGTTGTTGATGGTGGGTGGCGTTGCGGTTTTGGTTGTTGTAGTTGTTGGTATTGCCTCTTTGGTTATATTTAAGTAATTCTAAAACAGTCCATACTGGGCCAGAATCACGAACCTTTCACAATGAAGGTTTCAGAAGAGAATTTTGATGAACATAGAGAAAGTTGTTCAACTTTGGTTTTTGTAGATGATGGATTAGTTTGTCCTTTATAAATCTCATATCTTGTATTTCCATTAGGAAAATCGATAGACTGTGACGGGTTTTATGTAAAACAATATCATGTAAGGTTTATAAGATAATTTCTAGAGACCATTAAAATGTCTGAGAAATGGGAGAGACGATTGTGTAGTTCACAATGTCTGGGAAGTAGACTAGACCATTCTGTGACTCAAAACATTTGAGAAATGATTAAGACCATTGTATCACACAATGTCTAATAAATGAATTAGACCACTGTTTCATTTACAATGTCTGAGGATGTAATTGAGAACACTGTATCACTCACAGTGACTGGGGATGTAACAGAGACTACTGTAGGACTTACAGTGTCTGAGGATGTAATAGAGACCACTGTAGGACTTACAGTGTCTGAGGATGTAATGAAGACCATTGTAGGACTTACAGTGTCTGAAGATGTAATAGAGACCATTGTATCTTACAATGTCTTGGAAAATAGATGAGACCACTG
>LBNU01035215.1:0-12872 GCA_014162995.1 Artemisia annua
CCGCGCATTGCAAAGTGTTTTCTTTTTCTATATGTAGAATCATTAGTGAGAAACCAATATTTACGCCCATTAAATGAGTTTGCCATAATAGCAAAATACGACATATTAAAAATATCACATTGAGTAATGAATAAAAAGGAAAAAATACATAATTTTGACTTAATAACCAAAAGCCCATTTATAAAATACAACACCACAAAACCAAAACAACATCAAACATTTTTAAATTTTTATACAAGAAAGTCAAAACGTTTCATACAACATACTAAACAATAATTAAGCATACACTCGACAATACACAGAAAGAATACGCGATAGCCTGTGCGTAGCACGGGTTCTGAATGCGATAGCCCGTGCGTAGCACGGGATCTGAATGCCTCGTACTTATAAAGATAAAGAAAAACTAAATATTCAATAAGTCATGTGAGTTAATGTAAAGAGTACAATTATTATTACACAAATATATGTAATAAATATAAAATATATAATTATCACTTAGCACTTTGCTCCTTTGCTTTGAAAAAATGTCTGATTTTTATAAAACAAAGTTTTTAGCTTTTACGGTAAGTTTTATTAAAAAAGTTTAAAAGGTGTATATGTTGGTTCTTGAGGCATTCTTGCGATTTAATAATAAATTTTAAACATTGTAATTTAGTATGCATTTTAAAACTCTATTGATTTGATAATATCGTTTTCGGACGACTTTTATGGGCTAGCCGGACTGGTGGTGACTCCGGTTCCCATTGAACCCGTTAGTCCGGTCCGCTTTTTAAAACCATATGTAAATTGTATGAAACTTTGTATGTTTTATTAGTGTTACAAAATGTATAATAACAAGTATTTTTCATGTTAGAGATATTTTAAAAATAACATTTATTAGGTAATTATTGTGATAGATGTTTTTTTTTCTTTTATTAAATTACTTTGTATTTATTTATTTTTTTAAAAACATGTCTACAAAAAAGTTTAAAGTGTTGCAACTAATGCTATTATATATTTACATATTAAAATTTTTCATTATAAGCAAATGTTGAATCTTAATTTTAATTTTAAGCCTTCCATTTTAGGAATGTCCCAAATGCTTTATAATGTAGCATAGATTGACTCGGGTTGGTCGGGTTCGGGTCAATTTGGTTCGGGTCAATTCCGGTCAAAGCAAAAATAAACATATCCGAACCCGACTTTGTTTTGAACTCGGGTCAATTCGGGTTGACCCGATTAACCCGAATATAAATTTGAATCCAATTGACCCGACCCGAATTAACTTAAGTCAGGTTCGGATCGGGTCAGCCCGAATAACACCCCTACTCCTACCCATAAAGTCATGCCACATGAATAAAAGGATACGTATAAAAACAAAAGGTAACAATTAATATCATTCATTTAATTTGTTTTTTATCACAACAAAAAATGAATAGCACAAAAAGAAATAGCATACAAAGACTTACTATACGTATAAATAAAATCGAGTATTGCTACAACCAAAAAAATAACAATAAAAAAATATAAGAAAAAGTTGTCATGTTTTGATTGGTGTATTTTGATATATTTTCTTTTCTTTGTGGATTTTTTTATGATGTTTTAAGAAAAACTGAAAACAGAAAAACTGAGAACTGAAAAATAGAAAACCTGAAAAAATGAAAATTGGAAAACTGAAAAACTGGAAACCTGAAAACTAGAAAACTGAAACACTGAAAAACTATAAAACTGAAAACTGAAAAACAGAAAACCTGAAAAAATGAAAGCTGGAAAACTGGAAAACTGAAAAACTAAAAACTATAAAAACTGAAAAATTGAAAAACTGAAAAACGGAAAACTCCAAACTGAAAATTGAAAACCAGAAAAACTGAAAACTTGAAAACTAGAAAACCCGAAAAACTGAAAACAAAAAACACAAAAGTAAAAGCAGAAAATCTCTACTTATAAAGCATGAAGACAATTAAACGTGTAACCGACCACAAAATATAGTCACAGGGTACCTACCGCCGCATTGCGCGGGTACCATTCTAATATATTTCTACATAAGCAGGTAATAATTGTAACACCCCAACCCGAAAAGGGCTAAAGTATTACATTATGGGGTCAAGTCAGAACACAAGTAAAACGGAGATACAATACAAGTACAAAACCTACAAGGATTACAAGGAAACAAGACAAGATACAAGATACAAAAGGGCATCAACAAACATAAGCCCAAAACAAGACTACTTCTAAGCATATCTAAGTCCAACAAGTGTCTAATAGGGTGAAGTCTTCTAAGCCCAAAACAAAGCCTTCGTCCAATAACTCATCTTCCTACTAAACCTGCCGCATGAGAAAAGAAATGCGGCTGAGCTTACAAAGCTCAGTGAATAGATATGAAGATAACAAGTAATGTAAAGTAAAAAGAGAAGAGAATACAAGATGAATTTGTATATGGGATCACGAGGTTTATCAAGAGATTTCCAAGATCAAGTAAAAGGGTCATCCAAGTCGAGTATCAAGGTTTAGTATCAAGAGATTTCCAAGGTCAAGTATAAAAGGGTCATCCAGGTCAAGCATCATGGTCAAGTATCAAGGTCAAGTTTCAAGGTCAAGTATCAAGGTTAAATATCAAGGTCAAGTATCAAGGTTAAATATCAAGGTCAAGTATCAAGGTTAAATATCAAGGTCAAGTATCAAGGTTAAATATCAAGGTCAAGTATCAAGGTTAAATATCAAGGTCAAATATCAAGGTTAAATATCAAGGTCAAGTATCAAGATTAAATATCAAGGTTAAATATCAAGGCCCAGTATCAAGGTCGTCAAGTATATAATCATGAATTACCAGGTCTTCAATGTCAAGGTTACCAAGTTTCAAGGCTTCAGTATTTATTCCCCAGGCACAAACAAGAATCAAGTCAAGTAACCCAAGATGGAGTGATCAACTCCCAAGCAGTGAGGGGTCGCATTGCACGCAAGCCCAGTCACCAAGTAATAATAACTGTAGTCCAAATCATAATCAAGATGGCCGTAGCCCAAGCAAGTATCAAGACAAGACAAATCTAGGATGCATCCATACGCCCCTGCTGGCTAATAACAACAATAATAATAATAATCATAGCAGCAGTCAATAACAAGAATCAGGGACGGCGTGGTACATCTCTCCAACCACGCTAAAGTACATAGCATTGGTGCATCAATACTATGGTTGTGGCTACTCCACAACAAGTAGCTCTTGGGTAAAATAATGAAGGGTCAAGTAGTCCCGGTCCAATCCCAAGTACAAGTGTCAAGTCAAGATTAAAGGTTCAAGTCAAGTTTCAATATTAAGTGTCAAGGTCAAAAGGCAATGGCAAGGGTCAATATCAAAGGATCAATATCAAGAGTTCAATATCAAGGGGTCAGCCAAGGATGTAGTATCAACGGGTCAAGGTGGCAAGGCCAAAGTCAAGGTTCCCATCCACAGGGTTCATTAATCCAATTCCCAACGTCCCATTGTTCAAATCAAAAGGGTCGTAATGAGAGTTTAAAATAAGGGTCAATTTAGTNNAATAATAATAATAATAATCATAGCAGCAGTCGATAACAAGAATCAGGGACGGCGTGGTACATCTCTCCAACCACGCTAAAGTACATAGCATTGGTGCATCAATACTATGGTTGTGGCTACTCCACAACAAGTAGCTCCTGGGTAAAATACTGAAGGGTCAAGTAGTCCCAGTCCAATCCCAAGTACAAGTGTCAAGTCAAGATTAAATGTTCAAGTCAAGTTTCAATATTAAATGTCAAGGTCAAAAGGCAATGTCAAGGATCAATATCAAGAGTTCAATATCAAGGGGTCAGCCAAGGATGTAGTATCAACGGGTCAAGGTGGCAAGGCCAAAGTCAAGGTTCCCGTCCACAGGGTTCATTATTCCAATTCCCAAAGTCCCATTGTTCAAATCAAAAGGGTCGTAATGAGAGTTTAAAATAAGGGTCAATTTAGTAGGTTCTCACCATTTGTTTAGAAAGGTTCATAATACAAGTCCATTTAGAAGATTAGTCTTAAGTGACATTATAAAATAATTTCTCCTTTAAATGTTCCATGTCATAACTTTAAGAAAAGAGATTTCACCTCCCGTTATAATATCCCACAAGTATCCAAGTCCTACCAAGGTTCAAGGTTAAGGTCACAAGGGTATCATGACAAGGTTATTTCAAGGTTCAAGCATCATAGTGTAAGTTTCGAGCAAGGTTCAGTTTAAAAAGGGTCATAGCAAGGTTCAATAATCAAGGGAATATAGCAAGGTTCAAGATATCCAAGAAAGAGGAAAGACAAGAGTGTATGAGAAACCTGTAGATAGGTCAGAATATCTGTACCTTAGTCCAAATGCACAAGCAAGATTAATATATAACGAGAGAAAAGAATCACTCCTGCTTCACCGAACCTAGAAGAGAAGGGACACGAATCAAGAAGAGTCCGATTCGCGTAAGTTACCTCTTTTAGTTATCTTTCTATTTTTAGCAGCTTTTCAAAAATAGTAACTTTCTATTTTAGGTAACTTTCCATATTTAGTAACTTCCCAATTTAAATAGTTTGAGCATTTTAGAAGACTTTCTATTTTTAGTAAGTTTCCTTATTTAGAAAGGTTTCCATAAATAGCAAGTTTCCATTTATAAACATGTTCATTAAAGTTATTTTAACCATTTTGGCAAGTTCTTACCTTAATATACGTTAAAGATATGATTTTATGTGAAATTTCCAAGATTAGGGTTTCTTTTGTAACTTAATATAGTTTAGGGTTAAAAGTGTCAATCACGAAATTTAAAGGTCACAAATCAAATAAACCACCTTATAACACATAGACATAAGTCATATAAGTCACATATATCAAATTTACACTTTACACCCTCCTAGTTATAACAGTTACATATTAAACCCTTAATTAAACATATTTCCATAACTAAACCATAAACTAATATAATTATCAAACAAGCACCACAACTATCCAAAGTTGACAAGAACAGCCCTTAACCATTTATTTAGGTCGTACAATGCTTAGTATGCAATATTTACCATTTTAGTCCCTTTAGCCCTTTAAAACATATACTTAACATATAAACCATATAATTCATCCAATAATCATGCAAGTCCATCAAGTATCATTAAATTACAATTTTAGTCCTCTTAGCATAATTAGGCTGAATAAACATAATTACATAATTATTCCTTTAATTTCAATAATTTGCAAAACGATCTCTTTAATTTCAATAATTACAAATAAACCTTCAATTTGCCAAATTAGCACATTACAACCTTTATTCAATGATTACAATTCAGTCCACAAAGTTTCACAAATTAATATATAGCCCTTGTATTTATAAAAATCCATTCGACATGTAATTTAATTCACAAACCCTAACCAAAATTTTCCCAATCATCAAACCATGATTAATCAATCATTACATCATTATTAAGCATAGAAAAATTCATAAAAACCCTAACCCTAGTTTTGTTTTGCACTATAACCATTTTATACAATCGCATGAATATAAAATAAATCGAACCAATCACATAAGGCTTCAAAAAATTGTATCTATATTTTATACATGTCAAACACATCAATATACATAGCACAAAAATATATTATAACCACCAAAAATTCGTAATAACCGCTTATCAATTTTTGCACAATTTTAGGATTTTTGGATCATTTAATTTCGTATGATCCATATATGATGCATGGGTCGATTTTAGCATTTTATATAGATGATATGTGATGTGTAGAGTGATAGAAAAACACCGGAAAATTATGGGAAAGAAAGTATCAAGCACAATGAATTTCACACCAATCGGCTATACCATCGACCCAATAAAATCACCACAGCTTCACACGATCAATCACGACCCTAGCAAATATTTTTCCAATGTTCCTTAGCTTCGAATCAACTCCAGAAAAATACCCAAGGACCTCTGAAAATTCGTATGACTTTTTGGAGAGTTTTTGGAGAAAAATAATTAGGTTTTGAATTGGTAAATGGTTGTATCAATTTGCACCGAGTTAAATGGAGATTTGGGGAGTAATACACGGCCTAATTTGCTGTTCCAATCATTTCCATATTTAGTTTGAGCTTATCTCTTTATTTTGTACAAGTTAAATCAAATTAAAAGTATACTTTAATATATATCGGCCCAAAATAGATAAATAAAAGTGACAATTATTTTTATAGCATTTAGGACATTATAATGTGCATACAAAAATTATGATATGTCATATGTTGCAAATTATTAGTTGTTTGTGGTTTATTTGGTGTTTATATAAGTGTTTTATTAAAATTTTAAACCGTAGGGGCATTTCGGTAATTATGACATATTTTGAAATTTTGGGTTTTACAATAATAAACAAAACTAAATTGCTAGGTTGTTTTGGTTAATTCCAGCATTGCCTTTTTTTATAAGGGTTATTCTTGCAATGCATTGATAACTTGTAACATTGATATGTTTACACATTTACGCTCCAAGTATAGAAAGGACAATATAAAGTAAGTGAACTCTGACATAGGCCAAAGGGCTCACTCATGATAGTGTATATCCGATTTTAGGAAACGTAACAATTTTTTTAAGTTCTGAAAAATAATTTAGGTCTGAATGCGGTCTTTTCAATTAATTAGAAGTTAAACAACTTCTAGTTTCAAAGAGTCAACATGTGGATATGCATAACAACAATCACAACCATAATATAGAGAGAATAAAGAGAGAGAGGGAGAGAGAGAGAGAGAGAGAGAGTGAGAGAGAGAGAGAGAGAGAGAGAGAGAGAGATAGAGAGAGAGAGATAGAGAGAGACCTGTTGCACCAAAGAATACCAAGGCTTCTAATCCAAACGATAACACAAATGAGGCTTCTTCGTCTAGTCAACTAAAAATAGATGCTAAAGGGGTAAGTACTTCTAATGCATTTAGTGTTCTAGGCGAATTGGATAAGGCTTCTAATGCTAATGTAGAACCTACTGGTAATGTCCCTACACCTTTGGTTGATACGGCATCTGGTAGTCCAAGTACTACACCTTTGGTTGCAAGGATTAGTAAAATGGAAAGTCATATGCTTGATGGGAACCTTGTGCTAGTGGGTGATGATGAGAAGCCGCTAAAACTTTGTAAATCAACACTTCTTTGTTCAAAAAAGGTTGTTGATCCGTATAATACGGATAGTGATAGTGATGAAAATACGCTTCTTAGTTCANCTGTTGCACCAAAGAATACCAAGACTTCTAATCCAAACGATAACACAAATGAGGCTTCTTCGTCTAGTCAACTAAAAATAGATGCTAAAGGGGTAAGTACTTCTAATGCATTTAGTGTTCTAGGCGAATTGGATAAGGCTTCTAATGCTAATGTAGAACCTACTGGTAATGTCCCTACACCTTTGGTTGATACGGCATCTGGTAGTCCAAGTACTACACCTTTGGTTGCAAGGATTAGTAAAATGGAAAGTCATATGCTTGATGGGAACCTTGTGCTAGTGGGTGATGATGAGAAGCCGCTAAAACTTTGTAAATCAACACTTCTTTGTTCAAAAAAGGTTGTTGATCCGTATAATACGGATAGTGATAGTGATGAAAATACGCTTCTTAGTTCATAGGCTGCTAAAAGTGGCAGGGTTAAATAAGAGTCTGTAGGAAAAATGGAAGGAGGATTATTGTTGGATCGTTATACTCTGACCAAACTATTTTATATAGCTTGTTAAAGATTTAGCAGTCTTGGATAAATCCTAAACTACTAATAATGAAACACTGAATTACTCTGTTTAAGTATGCGGAATTACTTAACAAAGCTAAGAAGAATAACACACTTCAACGATTATATTAGTCACATTGAATCTTCTTATAGAATACAGATTCACAAACAACCCTAATATCTCTAATATCGAACTTTAGCTTTTCTCTCTAAAATCGTATATCTCTAACTAATATCGACCTAGGGATCCTTTTATAGGCACAAGGAAAACCCTAGTCGGTTTACAATACTTGTACGACAAGTAAACTAACTCTAATTTAGAATATTCTAGACTTTACATAATATTCCTTAAACTAATCTCTAATATCGTCAGTCTTTATCCTTTAGCAGTACTTTGACTTTATCCAACGAGCAGTACTTTGATCATGAGCAGTACTTTGACTTTATCACTTCAGCAACACTTTGATGTCCAGCAGTACTTTGATCTGTATACCCCAACAATCCTCCCCTAACTTGAATTCTACTTGTTTGATTTCAAGTTTTCTTTGTGTAAGCTTTATCTTCATGGAAAGGTTGTCTTCTTTGAAAAATACACTCGTTGTTTTGTCATCATCAGCATAAAGTACTTGCAATCTTTATCAGCAACAAACTTTTATCTTTACAGCAACTTAAACTCTTCTTCTCAGCTACTCAGCAACATTAGATACATCAAATCATATTCAGTTTCATACTATTCTCATCACTTCCAGGTGTGTTAACTCCTGTGAGAGGTGAATCATTGAAAATTAATGGATTTTGATGTCTCTTTACCAAAGCCATTAACTCTGGAGTAGCCAATGTTTAGGTTAAGTAAACCATGGTACATTGATAACCATATGATTTTTAGCAAATCATCAGCTATCAACGGATTTGAGTAGTCTTTACCAATAGCCGTTTGCTTTTGGACTAGCTAGTTCTTTTAGTACAACTACCATGGTGAACTAATTACCATATGAATGGATTTTCCACAGCCTTTACCACAAGCCATTTTCTTGTGGGCTAGTCAACTCTTCACTTATCACAGATATGGTGAGTTGAAAACCATACAATTTTTAGTAAATTGTCAACTAAAAACGGATTTGATTATCACATCAGAGCCGTACCCTCATGATGAGTCAAACTCTTTCTTGTCTGTTGAACATGGTGAGTTGAATACCATTTGTTGTGTAGCACAAGTACTAACACCATGTTCATCTCCAAAAACAATTTGTTGATGTAAACATTTGTGCTTCAAAAAGTATTTTGCACATGACAAAAATTATTATTTCAAAAAGACTTTACTGGTTTTAGGCTGCAAGCAGTACTTTGTGAAAGTACTGTTTGATCAGCAGTACTTTGAATAAAATACTTGTTTATTCAAAAGATTTTAAACAATTTAGATCATACCAGTAATTATTAATCATCATCCTTCAAAATTGTCCAATTGATGAACAAGTTTATCACCATTAGAGCAGTTTCATCCTCTTGCTCTACTTCTATACCTTGATCCAGCATCCTCATCATCAAATCTCTTGTAAGAGGATATCTCCTTTCTGCTAGCATATAGATCATAGTACCATCTTCCAATTCTAAGACATATACACCAGCATTTGCAAAGAATCTCCAACTTTGAATTTCCTAGAGTTCTTTATTCTTTCAAACATCATCTGTACTTGTCTCTTCTGTTTCCCACATTGTAGTTAGATCTCCCAGCAACACTATACCAATTCCTTTGAGTGGAATGTGTTTAAAATGAGCTTGAATCTGTTGATGTAGATAGAACAAATCTTCTCTGTCTATAAGGTGCAACACATCTACCAACAAATTAAATGCTCTGAAGCTGTCATCTTCTCTATGGAAAACAAAATAATCTCCTTCTTTTTCAGATTCAATAACCTCCAAATCTGAAATCTTAGCCTTTGTAGCAATAACTTCTTCTAACTTAGGAAGCTCAAAATCAACAACTCTTAAATAATTTCTCAGTTCATCAACTGTATTAGCTCTTAATTCCACTTCAGACTTAGACTTCTTTGATGACTGTGATTTAGTTGTTGTTCTTTTCCTTTTATTACCAGCTTCCATCATCTGTTTTCCTTCTTTAGTATCATAACCAATAATGCCAGCTACTTGTCTTCGATATTCTTCTCTGACAGCATTATATAAATCCTTCATTTCTTGATACTTCAACTTCTGTAAACCTTTGTATCCACGACCTTTCAAATAACTCATATAAAAATTTCTTTCTTGGGCTTTTGTCATTGGTCTTCTTGGTTGAATAACCATCTCTCTTTCTTTTACAAACTCAGCATCAAGTTCTGCTTGTAACTGTTTAGCAGCTTCTTCACCTTTAGCTTCTTGAATAGCTCTTATTTGTGCTAAAGAGAATTCCTTCTTCTTCTTCTTTTTCTCTGGTTCTACCAAGATTCCTTTCCCTTTGTCTTTAGGATCTGTTTCTTCAGTAGGTTGAGGAGAAGATTGTGCTTGAGTATGTTCAACTTCTTGAATAACAATGCCTCTAGGTCTGGATATACTCATCATAATCTCAGCAATAGAATCATCATCACTATTGGTGGATTTTCTAATCTCTTCTTCCTGAACTGGATTGGATGGATCCACATCTTCTTCAAAATTTAAGGTCCTTGGTGTAATAAGAGACTGCCTTACAGTACCTTGAGCAGTATCTTGAGCAAAACCAACATTAGTACCTTCCAAGTCCAATTCTTCTGTATCACTACTTCTGACTTGAATATCAGCTTCTTGAAGATTTATTTGCTCTGTCTCATCACTCTTTCTTTCAACAGTATCTTGATGAGGAATTTGTTCTTCAAGTGGTGTCTGTGACATATTAACAGCATCTTGATCAATAACGCAGTACTTTGATCAATAGTCTTTTCTTCCACAGTCTTTTCATTCAGAACTGTATTTTCATTAACAGTATCTTCAAATACATCATCTTCATTCAAATTCACTTTCTTATTCCTCCCCAATGTGAATGAAGATAGCTTTCTCAGCCTCCTCCTTTTAGACTTCTGGAGACCTTCTGAGGATTGTGTAATGAGAGACTTGACTAATTTCTTCAATTTCTGATACTTCTGTTGAAGAGCTTTCATAGCAATAGCTTGAACATCATAAGCTCTCTTCAACCTCTTCAACTCTCTTGTCAAGGCATAATTATCCAAAACCTCTTCTGCATCAGGTGTAACCACATTAGCTCCCTCATCTCCTCCAGATGTCTGAGAACCATCTGTGGAAGTATAATCATTGGGAGTTGAAGATTGTTGTACACCATGATCAGAATCTTCAATAGCAGTACCTTGCAGAGAAACAGTCTTTTCAGTTGAAGCAGTCTTTTCCCTTGAAATAGTCTTTTGAGAGACTTCTTGAACTGGTGAAGAAATAATTTTGTGAGAGACATCTTTTTCATTCTTAGACTGTTGAGAAGCATCTTGAGATGGAGTGGGAGCAGAGTCTGTATGTTCAGATGCATCCTCTGAAACTTCATGAGCAGCATCTCTAACAACTTGTGCTACCTCCAACATGTAAGCAGTGAGAGGTGTATTTCTACCAGAAAATTTAGCACTCTTGGTGGCCAAGAAGGTAAAAACCTTATCTGGAAGAGAAACAACTGGCAAGAATTCTTGTGGTTTAGAAACACCCTCAAGCTGTTTATTCAAGAAAACCTGTAGGAACCTAGGATACATCAAGAATGGAGAACCATTCTTGATGTGCTTAAGCATACCATCAAGGATCATCCAAGAAAAATTGAATGGCTGATTTGTAGCTAGTCCTACGAAGGCAGAGGCTATTGATTTGGGAAATTCATTCCAAGCAGTACTCTTGTTGCTTAGACAATGAAGTAGGACATGGATCAAATATTTCCAATGAGGACTGAATAAGGGTTTTTCAAAGGTTAGCTTGCTAAGTGAACCCTCATATCCAATATCCCTAAGTGTATCCCAAAGTACCTCTTTAGCAAAACAAGGAGTACCTTCTTCATCATTAAACTGAAGGTCTGTTCTGATAGAATCCTCTGTAATGCGAATATTGCGCCCAGCAACCTTCGTTGTAATAAACCAAACATCTATCTCCTCCCATCCAGCTTTAGCAGTAGCCCAAAACTGTTGAATCCAAGGTGCAATAACATCGGGATTGACCAAAATAGCATAATTGATTGACGACCCAGTGAGAAAATCAATTATATCATGAAAATCAACATTCAATTCCATTTTATCCAGGTTGGCTACCATATTGTGACGATTACAAGTGGAACGAGCCATTGTTGTAGGATTGAGAAAGTTATTGAGAAAACGGCGAAGGTAATGTGTATAGAAAGTGGAGTGTTAGTTATAAAGAAAGAGAAAAGTTCGGTAGGGTTAAGTAAATATGGGTAAGATTTAAAAATCAGATCCCAATAAATACTCAATCTGTTATTTTTATCCCTTATTCTTTTCAATAAATTAAATAACTGTTACCACATTTTTTGACCGTTGTATAATAACAGTACTTCCACGTCAGCATAGCAGTACCTTCATATAGCCGTTGAGCAGTACTTTCAGCATCCAGAACTCAATTGCCTATAAAAAGACTCTTCAGTCACCTTCCTTCATCACAAAAGCATATCAAAAACTTATCTTCATCTTTGAAAACCATAACTTCACCATGAGCAACTTTCCATTGGTGTATATCTCATCAGATGACTCAAGTGACACAGAAATTGAGTTTAACTTTGACTCTGATTCTGATTCTGATTCTGATTCAGACTCAAAACCAGGATGGAGTGATTACTTTCCTCCAATGGCATCAAGCTCAAACCAGAAAAACTCCAAGAGAAAGGCACCAACTGCTGCTCCAGCTACAACACGATCCAAAGAACTGCCAAGAGCCTTGAACCAAGCTTTAGAGACTGCTCTGAAGAACTTGAAGATTCCTGTGGAAGAGAAGCCTGCAAGACTAGAGAAACCTCCAATGCAAGTGTTGTACCTCCCTTGTCCAAAGATGCAAGCAGCTTTTGATGAAAAGAGGAAGCAAGCTTAGAAGGAAAAACACAACTACCAGGGCAAAGGGAAGAAGCCTATGGAGTAGTGTATGTAGGTTGTAGGTTGATGTAGGTTTGCTTTATCATGTAACTCTAATGTTGGAATGACTATGGTCTTTGAAGATGAATGTACTGTCACTTTTAA
>LBNU01035215.1:13546-24245 GCA_014162995.1 Artemisia annua
CTTGACGTATCGTCATAGAGTGAGGTAGGAACTTATAGAGTTAGGGAATTGAACGCACTCCCTACGACTTGTTAGGAATACACCCGTCATCCACGCAAACTCAACATACTAATTACATGGTAAAAGATAGTTAGGGAGTAATGAAATCTAAGTAAACACTATTCTCCACCACTGATTTTCTTCAAAACTAAAAATACAAAAATATAAGTAGCTTAGAAGTAGATAACTTGGGTTAGTTGATTAGCAACTAATTCCGCCCTATCCTCCAAAACCAGAGATTTTACTGCTTTCATAAAATATAAAAATACAAAAAGAATCTTCCTCCACCCTTAGACCTAGATTAGAGTAGCCTTTAGCCTAACGAACACTATTCCATGCGAGAGAACGATCAATCCCCCGGTACTTGCCATTACACTATACTACATCGGTCAGGTACACTGCCTGGTGGGGATTGCAAGCTTCTCGAGATCCCTCGAGAGGTAAAACGTACTGCGTGTTGCAATCCACGCGCATCAAGTTTTTGGCGCCGCTGCCGGGGAATAATTATTGTTTAGGTTAATTTTTATTCTTAGATAGGTCTACTCACTAGACTCCTTTCTAGTGAGATTTGTTTTATTTTTCTAGGATCCTCTTTAGTCTATCTCATTCTTCGTGCTTGTGTTCGTAACCATTACCATCCGCCATCATGGAAGGTGGTAATATCCTAGATCCCAACAACCCAATTCAACCACACCAACCTCCTAGAGCCCGCACCTTAGGAGAGTACTCCCGACCTAGCCGCCTTGGCCATCGTAACACTCCGAATAGGAATGAGCGACTTTTGAGAGTTATGGACTACATCTCGCGACGTGATAGAATGGGTAGAGAGGTTAGGGCGTTTAATGAGCTTAACGAACTAATAAGTAAAGAAAGAAGACTCGCCCAACTTAGCAGAAATAATGAAATTAAGTATAGAGATGAACTAGAGGCAACTCAAAATTCGTCTCTAACCCTTGAGGAATTAAGCTACTATAAGTTTCTTCCAAAATATCCTTGTCCCGCTAAGCATCGAGAGCACCCTTGGATTAGGAGAGGAAACTATCTTAATGTGAAAATTCCATGCATGATTGGTCACATGTTTAGGGAACATACTTATGTCGACTTAAGGGCCCCAGTAAACATCATGTCTAGGCTTTACTACAATTGGATCATGAGTGATAAAATAAAACCTAGACAAGATCCCTATAACCCAAACCGTTTATGCAATTTTGTAGGAAGGGCAAAAGGGTTACATGTCTTTGTTTGGAATTTCACATATGTATGTGACTTTATGATCTTGGAAGACGTAAGAGGGATTATAGATCCACACTTAGGAGAAATAGTCTTGGGAAAACCCTTCATCGAGGTATCCAATATGACCTACGAAAAGGATGAAGGCATTGCCACATTTTCCCATGAGGCCGGATATGTTAAGTACATGATGCCTTATAAGTTCGAGAAGTTCAAAGACGTTGAGAATTTAGATGTTGATAATATCCCAACGTTTGAAGTTAGTAATGTTGATCAAAGCGATAACCGAATCAAATATTCTGGATGCATGGCCTTAGGACCGGAATACATATGGAATGACAATGTGATTAGAAGCTTTAAAACCGCATTTAAAATGCGGTATGGGAAAACGTAGAACCGAAGGCCTCGAGTCTAGCTACAANATATATGATATTACATATCATATATGATATTGCATATCATATATGATATGTAATATCATATATGATATATCATATATGATATGTATCATATATGATATATCATATGTGATTTTTTCGGACACAAAAAAAACGTGAAAAAAACGAAAAAAAAAAAATGTCGAAAGTATATCACAATGCATATCTATAGAAAGATAATTAAATGCTCGTCGTAACGGTATATTTTTTTTTCGCTTAACGATTAACGGTTTGAAAGATATTAATATTTGAAAAAAAAGGATGAAAGTGGGTTTTTTAAATTGTTATGATTAATCTCATCCATTAGATCAAATAAAGATGGAGGGAAGATGGAGGGTGATGATTAGTCCCTTGGTATGTAAAAAAAGTTTGGTCCTCAAATGATCTTAAATCTATAACATAAGTTTTATTATTTATATAAACTTTAGTCAAATTAAAATGGTAATAATTTATATACTTTAGGTATTTCTTAGAATTTTTAAATTAGAGGGGCACTTTGATCATTTCAATGTTGTAGAATTTTAGGGTTTTACAAACAGTATGACCTTTTAAACCACAATTAGTACAAAGTAAACTATTATAATTTCCCCTATTATTAGAACCAGAGTTATTATTCCAATTACTATTGTTTCTTTTCCTATTATTATCAAAGGTCCTAGAAGCAAAAGCAGAAACTTGGGTCTTATCTGTTTTCACAGTAGTACTAGTAGAAGGAACCCCTCTGTGAGATTCTTCTCTAGACACAATCAAGAAAGCATCCTTAACTTTAGGAAGGACTTCCCTAGTCAAGAGAGTGCTCCTTATGGGTTGATAAATGTCATCAAGACCCATAAGAAATTGCATCAATTTTAACAGTTTAGAATGAACATTTAACTCAGTCCTAGCTTCACAAGTACAATCGGGCAGTTTGGTGAGAATGTCAAATTCTCTCCATAGAGAATTTAACTTATGATAATATTCAGATATAGGCAAACCACATTGTTTAAAACTATTAATTTTCTGAAGCAGGTTAAATACAACAGATCCATCTATTCTGTCATAATTATCTTTTAAATCTTTCCAAACCACAGAAGCATTATCAGAAAACACATGACCAAGATACACATCTTGAGACAAAGAACTTAAAATCCAGTTTAAAACCACAATCTTTCAACGGTCACATAATATTGAGAATATGTGGTAAATGGCAAATATTACCCTACCGGGGCAAATGATAAAACTAGGTTAAGGTTCGGTTTCATGAACTCAATGCTTTATATCTTATTTCCCGACTTGTATTTGTTACATGTCAACTTAATTATGGGCGGATAACAACGTAGCCCATCTTATTCTAAACTGTATTATCTTGTATTCAACTGATTACTTATTAAACTCTATGAATTCACTCAACCTTTGTGTTGACTTTTTAGCATGTATTTTCTCAGGTCCCTAAGTGGCTTAAGCTTGGATGGGCGGCGCAAAGAAATGGATATCTACTTGATGGCTCATGTTAAGTAAAAGTTTCATTCGATAATGTTCTAAACTTCTAAAACTTATGTATCTTTTTAACTATGTTAAAAACTTTTGGGACCTCAACTCTGATAAATTATCGAATGTAAATTGTTTGAAACGACTTTGTTTTAAAGTTGTTTACTATACTTGTACTATGCGACTATTAAATAACACCCCATGTTGTATTCCGCTGCGTTCTGAAAATGGGGGTGTTATACATCTCTATAAATCTGCTCTCTTACTCTCATTTGAAATCATCCAAGAAATATATTACTTTCCTTTTGGTTTATTCTTGTCTTTGAACCTTGATTGAGATCAAGTGTTTTTGTACTCTGTTTGAGAACACTTGGTTTGTAAACTTATTTTCTATTAATCTAAGTGATTAGATTCAGTTTTTCTACAATGGTATCTAAACTTTTTTCTCCTTGATGGTTAAAACTTATTTTTAGATTTTTTTTTCATGCTTCCTTTGTGTAGCATACTCCATTACTTTTATTTGGTGTTAGCTACTCCCTTATTTTTCTTGTTGATTATAATTACTTTTTTTATAAATTTTCCTCGGATCTCAGGTATTAGCCGTTAATTAACTCACTTGAAATTTGTAACCCAATAAATACTTGATGGTAAAGCTAATGTAACCACGACACAATCTCTAAAACTGGAAAAATAAAGTTATCTTTCAACACGTGTATATTATATTGTCGTACATTTTATATATCGTCACTATTTTATGAGGAGTTTGGCTAATTAACTACAAATTCTGGCTCCAACCCTTATACATATGTATTTCTACTTGACGGCTTGACTACTTCAGAAGTGAAGAGGCGCTAAACACTTATATGAACATGTGTTCACAGATCATCGATTGGAAAACCTCATGATACTTGCTAACATGCATATGCATTTATTAGTCACCATAAAGTCATTTTTTTCCAGATTTTTTTTAAAGTGTTCTACTGCATTGAGAAGTTAGATATCCTTCCATCTTTATCTTCTACTATATATGAAACAAACTTACGAATAATAGAAAACTTTTCTATGTAAAATAGCACAAGTGACAATATGTGGTGTCGTTTTCATTGCTTCCTTTCATTTATCTATCTTGTGATCCCTTGTCCAGTCCAACAATTTCCTTGTCAAACCAATAAGTGCCGTCACGATATCCTTAATTTTCGCAGTGTCATAAATAAAATGACAGTGAAAATAAACAGATAATATTGTTTTGTAATTGTATGAAGTGGACATAATTGTAGCTTATCTTGGAGCATAATTAAGATGCTAATGTGGGTCATAAGTCAATAGTCGAATCGAAACTTAACAAGTGTCATTTATAAGCTAACTTTATATCCTAGGAATATCCAGGTACGGACCATATAAGAGTCGCGTGTGGCAAAGCCCACACTCGATTTTAAATCACGAAGTGTAATTTTTTTATAAAATACATCTTTTCTAGATACGTGTAACATTTAATTTTAGCTAATAAATTTTTTATAAAGCAATTTTAATACTAATTAATAATTATAGGAAAAAATTTGTGCAACACATTATCAAAAATTTTAAGTCGTCTCTCTCGAAATATCCAAAAGATTGATGATGATGATGATAGTATGCATCCTCCTACATGGGAACACCTCATCCCATGATCAAGAGTATCTCGAGTACTAGGTTAATTAATTCCACCTCTTTAAATGTACCAAACTACCAATGTATGCGAATTTATTTTGTTTGTGGGACCCATATGTCTCCCCACGTGTCAACCTTTAATTTGATACACTTTTCATTTGCTAATAACATATTTCCCTTTGGCTTCTTAGTAAGGAATATCATCACTATCGACTTTCATGTCAATGGGGGAACATAAATATTCAAAATGTTTGTCACAGCCAAGTTTGAATTCCTCTTTATTTAAGGACTTTGACGTGAATTGTCTAGAGATAATAAAGTTAGTCTAATGATAATTAAGCATGGCGTAATCATAGAATAACAGTTATAATTCATGAATCTTATGTTAAAGTTAGACTTGTATATCTTTATTTGAAATTTTTTTTAACTTTACATAAAGTTTAACAAATTATATGTGATTTTTTTTTTCTTCTTGATGATGCTATGTAGTATACACCGAATCTTTATCCTATTGCTTACTTAAATCATGTCGTCAATCGTACATCAAAGATGATGCTATGTAGTATACACCGAATCTTTAAAGAAACCCTATTGCATTTCTATATAAAGTTTTCTTCTTGTTCTTTTAAAAAATTGACAAAATAAAATACCATACATGAATATGAAATATTCTTCTTAAACTTACTACTTATGTATTACTATGAATTTCGTCCCACGCTTTTTATGAATTGTGACATATGCTACAATCTAAGCAACACTTTCCATACTTAGCAATATTTTTCCTCTATAACAAAATGAAACTTGAAACTTAAATGTATATATTTGCACTGTGTTAGATTTAATAATATTAGCAAATTATATTCGTATTTTAACTCCCAATTATGATATGTTTACTAGTTTTCATTCGGTAAAAGTAAGAGCATTTCTAATGGTAAAAAAATGTTTTAACAATTTCAACATATTGTTTACCTCATCACTTTTATAGTAATAAGTTATTCAACTAAATCTCAACATATCTTCACCTTTCACGTTATAAAATAGCATTGTACTTTTGCCATTGTACCATTTTGGTAATTAAACTTTTATTTGTATCATTTTGGTAATTACACGTGCTTTGGGTGGTTCAAAATAGTTACCATTTTACTAAGTTTTTAACCTGTAATTCCCATAACAGGTTCAGATGTTAAAAGTAACATAAATTACATTAACATTTGGACATGATTTTTTGACATACTAAAGGAAAAGGAAGAATCTACGGATTTTCTAATTTTCTATTTTTGTCTCATTTTCTTAAATAATCAACTAAAAAGTTAAAAACACATCGATATTTGACGATAATTTATGAAACGTTAGACAACGTTACAGATTATGTTGATCACAGGTTAAAAAATAAGAAAAATAATAAACAAGGTTATAAATAACGCGATACGTGGCGTGGCGGCATGACCAAGCCTTATATCTTAGTGGCCAAGGCGAATCTTTTGCGTTTATAAGACGTGACATAAGGCGACACAAAATATGAAAATATTTATATATTTGTATTATATTTCATATATATCGAGTTTAAAAAAGACGTGGCATAAAGCGGCACAACGTGTAACGTGACGGCATGACCAAGTCTTATGCCTTTGCGAGGCCTTTGCGCACCTTTTAGAGCCATGATAATAACTAAAATAGTACGAAAAAAAATTAATTACTAAAATGATACACTGAAAAAAGCAAAATGTTATTTCATGACATTAATCCTTTAACAATAGCTTAATCAATATATTGATCATTATTAACCTATTGTTCCACCAAGTCATTCTCAACCTTTATCTCCAATACATTAAGGGCTTGTTTGTTAAATTTTTTTATTAAGTCATGTTTAATTAAGAGATGACTTAATGCAGACAACCTCAGTTTTATTACTTAATATTTTAAGTCATCTTTTTCTATTAAGTCACAAACAAACAATTTTCATATGATTTAATAAATTCAATTTTTTTCATATTAAGTCAATTAAGTCAAAATCAAACACCCTCTAACTCATTCTCAACCCTCCTTTCGTAACCTCTCCCCTGGAGATGCTCTAAGCACTCTTAGGACGTGTTTGTTTAATTTTTTTCATTAAGTCATGTTAATTAACAGATGATTTAATGCAGACAACCTCAGTTTTATTACTTAATATTTTCAGTTATTTTTCTCTATTAAGTCACAAACAAACAGTTTTCATATGACTTAATTAAGTCAGTTTTTTTCATATTAAGTCAATTAAGTCGAAATCAAACACCCCCTTAATAGATAAACATGAGCTTATAGGCTTAACTAGCTAATACTATTAGTAATTAATTAGTGAACAATACACATTAAAGAAGAAGACAAGTAACTTTGGAGGATAAAATTAAGGGATTACCGGATTATCAAACAAGACACAGACACGTCAAGCTTAACTTTTTGAAAAAACTCAAAAGGTAATAAAGAGTGGGCCAAGAATAGATTACATTAGCATGAAAGGGGTAATTAATTAAGTAAGTAACGTTGTTTCGGACAGGATTGAATTAGTTGGTGAACTTTGACACTAATGGTGGGCCACTTGGTTTTAAAAGGCCCTATTGTAACCGAGATTCAAATTTATCCGCTTATTTTATGAGTAATGCTACATTGCTACGTCCAAAAAAATTTATAAAAACAATATCCACATAATTATTAGGCAACCAAAAGTGAAGGGTAAGAAAAAAGAGAAAAATTATAATAGTACAATAGTTGTCCACCTGACAAATCATTGTATAAGTATAATTTTTGTAAAATTTTGTAAATGTAGCATTACTCCTATTTCATCTACATTTAAGATGGTTGAATTGGATAACCATCACTACCTTCATTTCTGTTTTTATTTTATAAAAAATTATTATGGTATTATATCTTTAATTTCTTCTTCAAATACCAAAGTTAGTCTAAAACTCAATATTGTTTCTCATGTTTTAATCTAATCTGATTGTTCCACTACAATGACGGACACTTATATTTATTAGAGCACTTACAACAATAACTCTGGTTAAACTTTAACACAGTGCCACGTCAGCGCCACATCAGCTTTAACACTTTCACCTTAACTCAGAAAAAAACACCCACATTCATAACTCAACCTTAACTCAACATTTTGAGCCCAACTTTTATCATTTTTTTTCAATTATTTAAACAAAATACAAATTAAAACAAATTACTTTTTTTTTTCTGTTGGGGTATAAAGATCAAAGTACTGTTGGACATCAAAGTGCTGCTGAAGTGTTAAAGTTAAAGTACTGCTCATGATCAAAGTACTGCTCGTTGGATAAAGTCAAAGTACTGCTAAAGGATAAAGACTGACGATATTAGAGATTAGTTTAAGGAATATTATGTAAAGTCTAGAATATTCTATAGTTAGAGTTAGTTTACTTGTCGTACAAGTATTGTAAACCGACTAGGGTTTTCCTTGTGCCTATAAAAGGATCCCTAGGTCGATGTTAGATATATACGAATTTAGAGAAAAGCTAAAGCTCGATATTAGAGATATTAGGGTTGTTTGTGAGTCTTTATTCGATAGCAGATTCAAGGTGATTAATATATTCGTTGAAGTTTTGTTATTCTTCTTAGCTTTGTTAAGTAATTCCGCATACTTAAATAGAGTAATTCAGTGTTTCATTATTAGTAGTTTAGGATTTATCCAAGACTGCTAAACCTTTAACAAGCTATATAAAATAGTTTGGTCAGAGTATAACGATCCAACAAGTGGTATCAGAGCTTGTGTGGAAACTCTGATTAAGAAGAAACCTTAAACCAAATCGATTTTCTAAACCAACCCTACAAGATGTCGACACCTGAACCTACACCAATGCCATCCATCACCACTGTTCGAATTCCCATAGTCAAGAAGGGTGAATATGATCTATGGAGCATGAAGATGAGGCAGTACATTGCTATCACTGACTCTGCACTCTGGGATATCATTGTCAATGGCAATCAAGTTCTTGAAGAACCTTTAGTAGTTGAGGGACAACCCAAACCACCTCAGCACAACTATCTGCTCTGTAAAAGGAATCAAGACAAAGCTCTCAACATACTGTTGTCTGCTATACCTGATGGTCACCTGCTAAAGTATCACAATGCTAAGGATGCAAAACAATTATGGGCTGCTATCAGACGAAGATTTGGAGGTAATGATGCTTCCAAGAAGATGCACAGAAGTTTGTTGAAGCAGCAGTTTGAAACTTTTACTGTTGGAGAAAGAGAAGGGCTTGATGCTGCTTATGAGAGATTTCAAAATCTTCTCAGCATGCTAGAGATACATGGTGTAGATATATCTACTGAAGATGCAAACTTGAAGTTCTTAAGGAGTCTACCATCTATCTGGCATGTCATTGCTACTATGATCAGAGGTCAACCTGATTTGGCTACTATGGGCTTTGATGATCTCTACAATAACTTGAAGGTGTATGAGCATGAGATGAATGGTAAATCTGGTTTAACCTCACACAATATTGCTTTTGTGTCATCTGCAAAAACAAGCAGTACTTCCACTCAAAGTACTGCTTATCCTGTACAAAGTACTGTTGGTGATGTTTATACAACAATGACCACTACCACTCCACCACTTTCAAACAACATCAATTGTGATGATGTTGTGTGCTCATTCTTTGCTCAGCAAGCCACTTTACCTGTTACCTATGAAGAAGATCTGCTGCAGATTGAAGAAGATGATCTTGAAGAAATTGATATCAGATGGCAAGTTTCTATGATTACTGCTAGGATTAAGAAGTTCATGAAGAAAACAGGAAGAGGCATTGATTTCAAAGCCAAACAGGGTATAGCATTTGATAAGTCTAAGATTGAATGCTTCAATTGTCAAAGGACTGGACACTTTGCAAGGGAATGCAAGTTTGCTAAGTATCAAGCAAACAGGATGATTGAGAAACCCAAAACCCAGATTAAAATCAAGGAAGTTCCTAAACCAAAACCGAAAGCTTTAGTGGCTCAAGAAAATCTATCAGAGGTTGATTGGAATACTGAATTTGATGATGAACCAGTCACTCTGTCTATGGTTGCAAAGGAGGAATTTGATTTGAGCACAGCTTTTGATGAGGAACCAGGATGTCTTGCTTTGGATTCTACTGAAGATCCTGGAGGCTTTGATTGGAGCATGGAAAGTGAAGATGAACCTGTTCTGCTGGCTTTGGTTGCTACTTCACCTACTTCACCTACTGCTACTGAGGTATGCTCTAAGTGCAATAATGTTTATCAAAAGGTACTTAATGATTATGTGTCTGAAAGAGATAAACATAATAAAGCTAGGGACTGAAGTTCTTGGTTATCAATTGACTTTAGAGTCAATGGAAGCCAAAATTATAACACATGAAAACAATGAAGTAGCTTGGGCAGAACAATATAAGCAACAAGATTATCAATTAAAACTAAGTGAATGGAAGTTAGGATGTAAGGTGTCTGAATTAGAAAAGATTGACTAAAGAAAGAGATGCTTTGTTAGATAAACTTGCTAGTTGGAAAGAAGCTGGTCTTACACATGTTAGTTTCTGTGAAAAACAAAGAAGAGCAAATATTAAAACAGGACTAGGTTATGGTGTTTATGTTGGGAATTAAACTAACAGAACAAACTGCTAGTGTTGGAATTCCCACTGCTGGTCGAATACACTAGCAGTGGAAACATCATTACCACTGCTGAAGAATACACTAGCAGTGGAAACACATTACCACTGCTAGTACATATTGTTACCACTGCTAGTACAAAGTTATGAGAAGATAAATATAGAAAAGATTGGGTGTATATCTTATTCTATTAGAATATACTAATCTTGTAAAGGACTCCTTGTGTCCTATAAAAGGAGATCCTAGATTAGGGTTTT
>LBNU01035215.1:42709-59592 GCA_014162995.1 Artemisia annua
TATCCTAACCCCTCTAACTTGCATGTTTAATCCAAGATAAGTCTTTATTCATACAATATGTCTATGTGTTGTGTGATATATGCTTGTGCTTGTCTTTCTTTCAACATGCTAGGCTAATTTACTTTGTGTTTGCTTATAAAAATATAATGCGGTGGATTTTATAAAAGGTCCCAAAATTACCGGTTGTCACAGCCTCCCAGCCTCAGAAGAAACCCGTCCCGGGTTTCACTTAGAATTTCCCGATGACAATGGCGCAAAGAGACGAGGATAATTCCTCCGAAACTCATCTTCGCGCTCCCACGTGAATTCCGGTCCATGACGAGAGTTCCAACGAACTTTAACGAGCGGAATTCGACTATGTTTCAAACGTTTGATCTCGCGATCCAGAATCTCAATAGGTTCCTCAACAAAGTTCAATTTCTCATTAACACGAATTTCCTTCACAGGAATCATGACGGTTTCGTCCGAAAGACACTTCTTCAAATTACTAACGTGAAATACATCATGAACATTACTCAATTCCTGAGGTAACTCCAATCGATAAGCCACCGGTCCAATCCTATCTAGGATGGTAAACGTACCGATGTAGCGGGGGTTAAGCTTCCCACGTTTGTCGGAACGTATCACACCTTTCCAAGGGGAGATCTTCAACATGACTCGGTCTCCTACTCGGAATTCTAAGGGCTTACGTCTCTTATCGGCGTAACTTTTCTGACGGACTCGAGCAGTCTGTAGACGTTCACGAATACGAACGATCTTCTCGGTAGTCTCTTGAATGAGTTCGGGGCCTGTAAGTTGACTCTCGCCAACTTCTGCCCAGCAGACAGGTGAACGGAATTTTCGGCCATACAACGCCTCAAATGGTGCGGCCTTAATGCTAGTATGATAGCTATTATTGTACGAAAATTCGGCTAAGGGTAAATACTTCTCCCAGCCTTTTCCGAAATCAATCACGCAAGCACGAAGCATATCCTCCAACGTTTGGATGGTTCTCTCACTTTGACCATCGGTTTAGGGATGATAGGCGGTACTCATATCGAGTCGAGTCCCCAAAGCTGTTTGGAGTGACTGCCAAAAAGATGACGTGAAACGACTATCACGATCCGAAATGATGGACAGCGGCACGCCGTGACGGGAAACAATCTCTTTCACGTAAAGTCGGGCAAGCTTATCAACACTATCACTCTCGCTAATCGCAAGGAAGTGAGCAGACTTTGTTAAACGATCGACAATTACCCAGATAGCGTCACAACCGCTAGCTGTTCTTGGTAACTTAGTGATAAAGTCCATGGTAATCCTTTCCCATTTCCAAACGGGTATCTCAGGCTGAATCAACAACCCTGACGGTTTCTGATGTTCGGCCTTCACTCTAGAACATGTTAGGCATTTGCTGACATATAGAGCCACGTCAGCCTTCATGTTCGGCCACCAATAAAGTTTCTTCAAGTCGTGATACATCTTATCAGCTCCTGGATGTATAGAGTACTTTGATTTATGCGACTCATGCATAATCAACTCACGAATTCCCCCATATAGAGGTATCCAACTCCTTTCTCCAAAGCATAAGATTCCATCTTTGCGCTTCACAAAGCCATTCTTACTCTCTACCATTCCATAGATGTTTTCGGCTGGTCGATTTTCATCTTTTAGCGCTTCAGCTTGAGCGGCTAATATCTGAGACGGTAGTGGTGAGTTAATCGTCATTCCCAGGGATCTAACTCTCAACGGCGGAATTCTCTCCTTCCGACTAAGGGCATCTGCCACTACGTTGGCTTTCCCGGGGTGATAACGAATCTCGCAATCATAATCGTTAAGTAACTCTACCCACCTACGTTGTCTCATATTCAACTCCTTTTGATTCAAGATATGTTGCAAACTCTTATGATCCGTATACACGACGCATTTGGTGCCATATAAGTAGTGTCTCCAAATCCTCAGGGCAAACACTACGGCTCCTAACTCTAAGTCATGCGTGGTGTAATTCTTCTCGTGTTTCTTAAGCTGTCTAGAGGCATAAGCTATTACCTTCTCTCGTTGCATCAAAACTGCTCCCAAACCTTTGTGTGAAGCGTCGCAATACACGACAAAGTCTTCACTACCTTCAGGTAGGGCTAGTATAGGCGCACTACACAGCTTTTCTTTTAGCAATTGGAACGCTTCCTCCTCCTTTTCTCCCCATTCATACTTAACACCTTTTTGAGTCAACTTAGTTAGCGACTTGGCTATCTTAGAGAATCCCTCAATGAATCTCCGGTAATAACCCGCTAGACCTAAGAATTGACGAACTTCTGATGGGGTTGTTGGAGCGGTCCATTCTTTAATGGCCTCAATCTTCGAAGGATCCACATGTACTCCTTCGCTATCTATCACGTGACCCAAGAATTGCACCTTTGGAATCCAAAATTCACACTTCGAGAATTTGGCATACAGTTGCTCTTGCCTCAATAACTCCAAAATGATTCTCAAATGCTCCTCATGTTCCTCCTTACTCTTGGAGTAAATTAGGATATCGTCTATGAATACTATCACAAACTTATCCAAGTACGGCTTACACACGCGGTTCATAAGGTCCATGAATACAGCAGGCGCGTTGGTTAAACCAAACGGCATCACTTGGAACTCATAATGCCCGTAGCGTGTTCTAAACGCAGTCTTAGGGATATCTTCTTCTCGAACCCTAAGTTGGTGATATCCTGATCTCAGGTCTATCTTCGAATAGATGCTCGACCCTTGAAGCTGATCGAATAAGTCGTCGATCCTAGGCAAAGGGTATCTATTCTTAACCGTAAGCTTATTCAACTCTCGATAGTCGATACACATACGGAACGATCCGTCCTTCTTCTTCACGAATAACACCGGGGCTCCCCACGGTGACGAACTTGGACGTATAAATCCCTTCTCTGTCAACTCTGTCAATTGCTTTGACAATTCCTCCAATTCAGAAGGAGCGAGCCGATAAGGTGCGCGGGCTACAGGAGCAGCACCAGGCATCAACTCAATCTGAAACTCTACTTGTCTCTTAGGCGGAAGTCCGGGCAAGTCGTCTGGGAACACATCCGGAAAATCTCTAACTATATGCACCTCCTCAATACTCTTCTCGCTCTTCTTCTCTTCTCCTTTCCTACTAGAAATTTGTGCCATAAAGAGACAACATCCTTTTTCAACCAACTTTGGTATCTTAGTACAAGAGATGACACCCAACCGGGAAGGATTTCCACGGTCGCCTCGATCTCCTTGTATACTCAATAACTTCTTGCCGTAAGGCACTCGCACAATCTTTTCATCGCATACTATGTTCGCATGATACTTCGACAACCAATCCATCCCAATAATAACGTCAAAACTTCCTAGTGTGACCGGCAACAGGTCTATATTAAAAGGGCGATTAAGGAAATTCAACGTGCATCCACGCAATATAGTGCTTATCCTCTCAACATTCCCATTAGCTAATTCTACATCATAGTGAATTCCTAGAGGCATCGGGGTTACTCCTAATAAAGGCATAAACGTAATGGACACGAAACTCCTATCGGCACCCGTATCAAAAAGTATGGAAGCATAGCGATTGTTGAGAAGGAACGTACCCGTGACGACGTTCGGGTCTTCCCTGAACTCCTTGCCAACCGCGTACACTCTCCCTTGAGCTGCTTCCACTTCCACCTTCACTTGCGGAGCCTCAATCGATTGCATAGCACGATTTCCTCCTGCTCCTTGGTGTCCTTGATGGTACCCCGAGTTTCCATTACCTCGATACCCCCGATTTCCTCCATTCCCAACATTACCAACAGCCAACGACTCACGACACTCATTCCTATAGTGTCCCTTCTTACCACATCCAAAGCAGGTGATATTCGCCTTCCAATCATTTTCTGGTGTAGCTTGTGCCATAGCCAGGGGTCGGGATCTACAATCCTTAGCAAGGTGTCCTGGTTTCGCACAGTTCCTACAGATCACACCACATCTTCCTTCATGGTAGCGATTACACCTTTTACACCAGGGTTTACTCCCTCCAGTGTTTTTCTGCTCTCCTTTACCCATAGCATAAGCCTTGGCAGTCTCTTGCCGTTTGTTAGGCCTATCATGTCCTTTAGCATGGTCATTCCTCTTCCTCTTATCTTTCTTCCCCTTCTCAGCATTCTCCAACACTATGGAATCCACTAGACTCTGAGCTAGTGACATAGCCTCGTGCAGATTTGCAGGCCTTGATGCAATCACATCATTCCTTACAGCTAGAGGCAATCCATCAGTGTATCGCTCAATCTTGAGAGCTTCAGTTTTGACCATGTCGGGGCAAAGCAACGACAACTCCTGATATCGACGGTTGTAAGCCGTCATATCATAACCTTTCGCCTTATGACTCCAGAACTCAATCTCCAACTTCTTAACTTCATTCCTAGGGCAATAGGTCTTAACCAAAAGCTCCTTGAGTTGCCCCCAAGTCATACCATATGCAACCTCATCTCCAACAGACTTACGATAGTTGTTCCACCAAGTCAACGCTTCATCCTTAAAGGTGAATGTCGAAAACTTCACTTTCGCATTCTCAGCACAGTTACTGACGGTAAACACCGATTCAGTCTTTTCCATCCATCTCACCAAGTATATAACTCCTTCGGTTCCACAGAAATCGATAGGGCCACAAGTACGGAACTCTTTGTAGTTACAACCAGGCGTTCGGATAGATAGTGGAATTCCAGCAGAGGTATTGGAGTGGTTCGATTCCGCTAACAGTTCGGCAACACGCTGATTCACGAGCTGATTGATCATATCCTGATCAACCGTAGGAGGGTTAGGCGGAAAGGGACCATTGTCGCCTTGAACTTCAACAGGAGGGGTTTGAGCATTTTGATTGGTGGTGTCGTGCAAATCAGGAGTGGGAGTTTCAACATTTCGTCGAGGACGTCGTCCTCTTCGAACAGGAGTAGCCACGGTAGGGCCAGTTCGAGTAGTTCGGACCGGGTTACGTCGTGGAGCCATCAATCTGAATCACGATACAAATTACTATAAGATTCCCACAACATATGCACAACGTCCGAAAATAAAGCCAACAGGCACAGAGTAAGATATCAATGGAACACCAATCAAAACTTGCTACGACCCATAGAATCAACACAATACGAATACGAAAAGGTACATCCATTCATATAGAAAAGTGAGTACATCGTTCAAGATACGACGAGATAACAAGTACAATGATCAACGATACGATGAGATAAATAAAACATAACGATACGAAAGCTAAACAACACGTCTACTACAACCAATCATCTCTAACCACGACTCAGACGTAACACACGAAGCTCATCCTGAAGACTCTTAATCTCTCTCCACATCGAAGCTATCTCCACACCCTGGGAGTCCCGATCTCTCTTGAGGTCCATAACCTCTCTCTCAAGAGCGGTAGCTCTCTCCCATAGCTTCCTATCTGCATCCCTCGCAGTAAGGAAACCTCTCTGAAGGCTATCCATATGCCCTCTAAACTCTGATAATTCTTCCCTCAACTCTCTAATCCTACCCAACACAAAAGCCATATCATTTCGCAAATCATCAATAGTCTTAGCAGACTCATCTCCTAACTGCACAACCAACTCCCTAATCCTAGTCCCATGTGCCAACAATCTCTCCCAAATACGGCCAATCTCTCCATGCTCAGCCGCCTCAGACGACACAACCGATGGCACATCCGACCCAGGTGAGAGGGGAAGTACATCCATCTCAGCGGGTGGTGCAGGAACAAAGGGTAAGGGTGATAATGGTGGCGAATCTGGCTCATCGGAGTGGACAGAATGGGCTGGGCTCTGCGCCACTACAAGAGCATCATCAGGAACAACATCCTCCTCCTCCTCCTCGGGAGGGTCCATATCAACATCCTCATCCTCGGATGGATCACTCTCCTCCTCCTCAGAGTATGACTCACTACGTCTACGTCTCTGAGAGGGTGAACTAACGGGTGATGAAGTAGGTGATCGAGCACGTCGACACAAAAGGGAAGTAGGTGATGATGATGAAAGAGAGTAAATAGGAATCTGAATAGGTGGTGGTGGAGGTCGTACCGACATGCGAGCTGTAGTGCGATAAGGAGATCGCAAAGTAGAAGCTCGTGCCAGCACCTGATGCAAGGTAAGCTGTCTCGAAGAGCTAGGATGATCAATAGGTGGAGCAGGTAAAGTCTGTGGGCCATGACTCCAGGCCGATGATGAATCAATAGCAGAATGCTGAGCAATCACGTAAGGATCATCCGGATACGGAAGAATCTGAGTCTGTGCTAGTCTCGGAGGACTAACAAGGATACTCTCAGCAACGTCAATACTAGTCGAAGGCATGTCTGTGACAACGGCGTAGGGATAGGTGTAAGAGTTTCAAAATGAATCAAACGCACATCTAGCGTAAATAAAGAAACGTATACTACTAAAATCAATCTCGCTCAAAATACTATAGTCAAAAACCGCATTACTCCAATCAAGTATAAAATCAAACCCGCTTACTTATCAAATCATCAAGTTATCCAAAATCCAATACTCGCATAATATTTCAAAGCATATATCATACTCAATTCAAAACTCAATCATATCGCAATACTTATTCATACTCATATTATTCAAAACTTATCTCAATAGAAGGACTTCGGCTTGGCAGCTTGGCAGGCGTTGGTCGAGGATCGATTTTTAAGAAAATGGTTATAGTTTAGGTTTATCATGTACCTAGTTCTCTATAACCTTGGCTCTGATACCAATCTGTAACACCCCCAAAAATCGTACAGCGGAAGACTTACAAGCTTTTGTGGTGTTACGGGGATTGGTACCATCACAAGTATAGATAACAAGATCATAGATAGAAAATAAAAGTAAACCAAATCAACAAAGTTAAAGTTTACATTCATTCCAAGATCTTAGGGTTCATAGGCCCAAATAGATAGCATAAAAGATAGGTCCAAATTTATTATCAGAGTGCATATCGATTTCCCTCAAACCAAACCAAGTCCAAAGCAAGCTTCACCAAAGTCCAAGCAAAAAGCTTTCATCAATTACCTGAGAAAAACATGCTTAAAAGTCAGCTTTCGCTGGTGAGTTCATAGAGTTTAATCATTCGAAATACTTACGGGACCTGAAGGATTTAGCGCTATGTGTATGACTAGGGCAGGCATAGACAATCATACTATACTTATCACAATTCCAATTCCATCACAATCATACTCATACTAGTTTACCACCTTTCTAGAAGGCGGAGGGTCAGGTGCGAGCGGGCCACATCTCGACGGTACACTAGCCGGGAACACTAACAGTAAGGAACCACCCATTACTGCCCCGAACTAGGCCGTAGTAGTGTATACTCCAAACCAGGGTTTCGCCCTAGTAGGTCGACAACTACTCGTCTATCCTAAACTAGTCCACACAATAGCAAAACAATTTATACCAGGTCCAAGAAATGGGTAGCATGTTTTCTCCCCCAAGTTTAGAAATCATTCAAAAATAAATGCGAGTAAAAGTGGGGCTATAAACTCACCTCGAAATAGCAAGCAATCAATACACGAGTAAGCAAAGAAAATTCGGCTAAGACTTCACAGCAACTATTGACTCGGCACGACCTATTCAAGTATATATACTTTCGCTCAATACCACTTCTTAAAATAATTATACTCCCAATAATCCCAATGGGTTTCCTTTTACTTTCCAAATAATCCTTTCTTTCTTTGAAAACGCTTGTTATCGCTTGGTATCATTTTGGTATCCTTTGGTATCGAAGTGAGGATTCTAGAGACAAAGTCTCGACTCGTTGGCTATAAGCCAAATATACTATCCATAACAATCACATACGGCTCAAAACAAATAATAAGTCCACATAGCATATAACCACATATAACGCACATACTAAAACATATAGCACATAGTGGTCAAGGTCAAATGATATGCCTTCATAAAATAAATAAGTCGTCTCATGAAGGGTCGATGGCTTATCAAATCCGTCAACTTGATAAGTCCAACCATTCACGTATTACTTATGTATTCACCAAGTTATATCACGTACGTACAAGTCATAGGATGGACTTCTCGTCAATTTAATTGTATAATATTACTATTGGGCCCTTATTGGAATCGTCAGCCCAATAAGTCCAACGATAATACTACACGACTTATTAACGTTAACTCAATCCGAAACTTTACTACAATGGGTCAAATCACATATTACTCGATAACGTCGGTTTGAAACTAGTTATATAATGTACTCGAATATTTAATAGTCCATGCCGAAAGAATTATTTGCTTTCGGGATCCGTTATGGTCCGTACGTCCAAATATTTCCTTCATCGTTTATGGTTCTTATTCGTTAGTTATGTTTTAATAAGGCGTCGATAAATATTAATTTCTAACGATTAATAGTTATCGTTGCGTTATTATTATTATTCGTTTATTACATCACTTAGGTATTATGTAAGTTAGTATATGTACATACATATATATGTGCTAGCAATTATATATATATACGTACACTTCCAAACTTACTTAATATTTAAGTTCGTTGAAATAAACGATTTCTAACGAATCATTACATATTCAAGTCCACGTGTCCGAGTCATGACCTCTCGTCCACATAACTACTCAAAGTCCAATGTCCAAATGAAATCGGCATCGTCAAAGTCAATCAAGACTAAAAAGTCAAGATGACCTCAACATGCACAAACAATAATCACACAAAATATATAAGTCCCGATGTCCAATAATACTCCAAACACCAATCAATTCGAGGTCGTCTACGACACTCGTTCTAATCCTATCTCCGTTCCACTAAAAGTATTCAACCTTATAACTCCGGAAATTCGATCCAAACACAAGGAAACAAACGTTAGTTACAAGTGAATATATATACACTTAGTCACGTATTTCACCAAAATAATACACATAACCACAAAATACTCGTTTTCACATAAAACTATATTTTCCGTTACCAAATATACGTATTACTCCCATTTACCTCAATGTTTCACATAATTCACGTAATACACATAAACATATACCACAAGCATACTAGTCACAATATTCCACATTTTACCAATGTTTTCCGACAACTTAACCATTTTACCACTTTCAAGTGTATATCCCGACACAATTCTACATATTACCATATTCGTCACAAATTCGCATAACGCGCCAAAACGAGCTACTAAATCATACACGTACCAAGTAAATAACCACAAAATGACCACAAGGACTAACCCGTGCCCACTAGGCCACGGCTACCTTGGGTAGCGAGCCCAAACCTTCGGCCAAGGGCCTTAGGTGCTCGACTTCACAACCAAACACTCCCTAAACTTACCAATCTTGTTCCAAACACTACCAAATCATTACCAAATCATGCTAGGAACATACTACAACAACCAATATCATCAAAATGGGTCAAAACCCCAAAAACAATAATGGGTCGTGGGTCAAACCCACGGTTTGACCACGAATCCGAATCCAAATCACTTCTAAACGATACCAAACTTGTTTCTCTTATGTTTTTATTAACCAAAACGTATTAAAACATCAAAACCCACTTAGTTTTACCCAAACTTTACAAGAATTCGTGGGTTTGACTTGTAACAAAGTCAAACCTTCAAGAAATACTTACCACTTTACCTTTTCTTCAAACCAAACAAGATTTCAACAACAAAAGTGATGAAAACAATAATAAACCCCACGAATTTAAATGGGTTTTAGGGTTTTGGGTCGTTTTGATGTATAAAAATTATATAGGGATGATTGGAAATGGATGGGGATGATGTTTTTGAGCTTGGATTATAAAAAAAATGAGTGTGTGTGTGTGTTTGGTGTGTGGCCGGCGCAAGAAGAAGGAGAGGAGGGGTTAGGGTTTGTTTTTGGGTGAAAAATGGGATAAGGGAGGGTTATGTGGTTGTAAGTTTAAGCTTTTGGCAAAAATGGTCCCCTTAGTTGTTAGTTTTAGAGTTTAGTTGAACTAGGGAGCCCAAAACTTTTATTTTTCTCAAACTTACCCCAAAACATATTTTTGAGTTCATAAGTCTAGCCGGTAGCCACCAAATTCGTTTTTAAGTACACACCACGTGTTTTACAATAAATTCCCCAATATATTTCCAAAAGTTCTTTTAAATAATAGACCCAATTAAAAACATATTTTTACGACTCGGGTAAACTAAGTGAATTTTTATGTCAAAAGATTCTCAATCGTTACTTGTCCAAAATACGTTTCATTAGGATTTCTAGTGCCAAAGTCAAATAGTGCCTAACGCGAAGTACTCAAATAGCCTAATTATTACTCAAAACGATAAACGTTTGATATATATTCAACTTTCTAATCCAAATTCCTCAAAATCATTTTACTTCAATACTCGGGTTTATAAAAATAGTAATGCGGAAGTTTTTAAAAGTCACCCAAATTTACCAGTTGTCACAGCCTCCCAGCCTCAGAAGAAACCCGTCCCGGGTTTCACTTGGAATTTCCCGATAACGATGGCGTAAAGAGATGAGGATACTTCCTCAAGAATTCGTCTTCACGCTCCCACGTGAATTCCGATCCATGACGCGAGTTCCAACGAACTTTAACGAGCGGAATTCTACTACGTTTCAAACGCTTGATCTCACGATCAACGATCTCAATAGGTTCTTCCACAAAATTCAATCTTTCATCCACACGGATCTCTTTCACAGGAATAGTTACGTTCTCATCCGAAAGACATTTCTTCAAATTACTCACATGAAATACATCATGAACACAACTCAAATCTTGTGGTAACTCCAACCGATAGGCTACCGGTCCAATCCGCTCTAGGATTTTAAACGGACCTACGTAACGAGGGTTGAGCTTTCCACGTTTGCCAAAACGAATAACACCCTTCCACGGAGAGACTTTCAACATCACTCGATCTCCGACTTGGAATTCTAGGGGTTTTCGTCTTTCATCGGCATAACTCTTCTGACGATCTCGAGCAGTCTGTAAACGTTCACGAATCTTAACAATCTTCTCAGTAGTCTCCTGAATAAGTTCGGGACCTGTAAGCTGACTTTCGCCAACTTCTGCCCAACAAACAGGCGAACGACATTTACGGCCATACAACGCCTCAAATGGTGCGGCCTTAATACTAGTATGATAGCTATTGTTATACGAAAACTCGGCTAAGGGTAAATACTTCTCCCAGCCTTTTCCGAAATCTATCACACAAGCTCGAAGCATATCCTCCAACGTTTGAATGGTTCTCTCACTTTGACCATCCGTTTGGGGGTGATAAGCAGTACTCATATCAAGTCTAGTCCCCAAAGCTGCTTGGAGCGATTGCCAAAAAGCTGAAGTAAAACGGCTATCACGATCCGATATAATCGATATAGGCACACCATGACGAGAAACAATCTCCTTCACATAAAGTCTAGCAAGTTTATCAATACTATCACTTTCGCTAATCGCAAGAAAGTGAGCAGACTTCGTTAGTCGATCCACAATTACCCAAATTGCGTCACAACCATTGACCGTCTTCGGTAACTTAGTAATAAAGTCCATAGTAATCCTTTCCCATTTCCAAACAGGTAATTCAGGTTGAGTCAACAATCCTGATGGTTTCTGATGTTCGGCTTTAACTCTAGAACATGTTAAACACTTGCTAACATACAAAGCTATGTCAGCCTTCATGTTCGGCCACCAGTATAACTTCTTCAAATCATGATACATCTTATCAGCTCCTGGATGGATGGAGTACTTTGATTTATGCGACTCATGCATAATCAACTCGCGGATTCCTCCATGTAGTGGTATCCAACTTCTATCTCCATAGCATAAGGTTCCATCCTTCCGCTTTACAAAACCATTCTTGTTCTCTGCCATTCCGTGAATGTTCTCGGCAGTTCTATACTCTGCTTTAAGCGCTTCTGCTTGAGCAGCCAATATCTGAGACGGTAGTGGTGAGTTTATCGTCATTCCCAGGGATCTAACTCTCAACGGCGGAATTCTCTCTTTCCGGCTTAGGGCATCTGCCACTACGTTGGCTTTCCCGGGGTGATAGCGGATTTCGCAATCATAATCGCTAAGTAACTCTACCCACCGACGCTGTCTCATATTCAACTCTTTCTGATCCAAGATATGCTGTAAACTCTTATGATCGGTAAACACTACGCACTTGGTGCCATACAAATAGTGTCTCCAAATCCGAAGGGCAAACACTACGGCTCCCAACTCTAGGTCATGCGTGGTGTAATTCTTCTCGTGCTTCTTAAGCTGTCTAGAAGCATAAGCGATCACTTTCTCACGTTGCATCAACACAGCTCCCAAACCTTTGTGTGAAGCGTCGCAATACACGACAAAATCCTCACTACCTTCAGGTAGGGCTAATATAGGCGCACTACACAACTTCTCTTTTAACAATTGGAACGCTTTCTCCTCCTTTACTCCCCATTCATACTTAACGTCTTTCTGAGTCAACTTAGTTAGCGACTTGGCTATTTTAGAGAATCCCTCGATGAATCTCCTATAATATCCTGCTAACCCTAAAAATTGACGGACTTCTGAAGGATTAGTTGGAGCATTCCATTCTCTAATAGCCTCAATCTTTGCGGGATCCACGTGTACTCCGTCTCTATCAATCACGTGACCCAAGAATTGCACCTTTGGAATCCAAAATTCACACTTAGAGAATTTGGCATACAGTTGCTCTCGTCTCAGCAACTCTAATATGAGCCTCAAGTGCTCTTCATGTTCCTCCTTGCTCTTAGAGTAAATCAAAATATCGTCTATGAATACTATCACAAACTTATCCAAGTACGGCTTACACACACGGTTCATAAGGTCCATAAATACTGCCGGTGCATTGGTTAAACCAAACGGCATCACTTGGAACTCATAGTGTCCGTATCGAGTTCTAAATGCAGTCTTAGGAATATCTTCCTCTCGGACCCTAAGTTGGTGATATCCGGATCTCAAATCTATCTTCGAATAGATACTCGATCCTTGCAGCTGATCGAATAAGTCGTCGATCCTAGGCAAAGGATAACGGTTCTTAACAGTCAACTTATTCAGTTCGCGATAATCTATACACATCCGAAACGTTCCGTCTTTCTTCTTCACAAACAACACCGGAGCTCCCCATGGTGAAGAACTCGGTCTTATGAATCCTTTATCTGACAGCTCTGTCAGTTGTTTCGACAACTCTTCCAATTCAGAAGGAGCGAGCCGATAGGGTGCGCGAGCTATAGGTGCAGCGCCCGGCATCAACTCAATCTGGAACTCGACTTGTCTCGCAGGTGGGAGTCCTGGCAAGTCATCTGGAAACACATCCGGAAACTCTCTAACAACAGGCACATCCTCAATACTATTCTCTTTTCCATTCTTACTAGAAACTTGAGCCAAGAAAAGGTAACAACCTCTTTCGACTAACTTCGGTATCTTAGTACAAGAGATGACACTCAACCGGGAGTAATTTCCACGGTCGCCTCGATCTCCTTGTATACTCAATATCTCCTTTCCATACGGTACTCGCACAATCTTCTCATCGCATACTATATTCGCACGATATTTAGACAACCAATCCATGCCAATAATGACATCAAAACTTCCTAACGTGACCGGCAACAGGTCAATATTAAAAGGGCGGTTAAGGAAGTTCAACGTACATCCTCGGATAATAGTGCCTATTCTCTCAATATTCCCATTGGCTAATTCTACATCATAGCCAGTTCCTAGAGGCATCGGGGTCTTTCCTAAGTACGGCATAAATGTAATGGACACAAAACTTCTATCGGCACCCGTATCAAATAATATGGAAGCATAGCGGTTGTTAAGAAGGAACGTACCCGTGACAACGTTCGGATCTTCCTTGATCTCTTTTCCTACCGCGTACACCCTTGCTTGAGCCGCTTCCACTTGCATAGGTGGAGCTTCAATAGCATGCATTCCACGATTTCCTCCAGTTCCTTGGTGCCCTTGGTGATATCCCGTGTTTCCATTACCTCGATACCCTCGATTTCCTCCATTCTCGCCATTTCCAATTCTCTTCATCTCCTGACATTCATTCTTGAAGTGTCCTTTCTTACCACATCCAAAACAAGTAATATTCGCCTTCCAATCACTCTCAGGTGTGGCTTGTGCCATTGCCAGGGGTCGGGATCTACAATCCTTAGCATAGTGCCCCGGCTTTGAACACTTTGTGCATATCACACCACAAATTCCATTATGATAGCGGTTGCATTTCTTACACAACGGCTTATTCCATCCAGTGTTCTTCTTCTCTCCATTGTTCATAGCATAAGCCTTAGCAGTCTCCTGACGCTTATTAGGCCTATCATTTCCTTTAGCATGGTCATTCCTCTTCCTCTTATCTTTCTTTTCTCTTTCAGCGTTCTCTAACACTATGGAATCCACCAGACTCTGCGTTAAGGACATAGCCTCTAGCTGTGTTGCAGGCCTTGCTGCAATCACATCATTCCTTACAGCTAGGGGTAACCCATCAGTGTAACGCTCAATCTTGAGTGCCTCAGTTTTGACCATTTCTGGGCATAGCAACGCCAACTCGCGATATCGACGATTGTAAGTCGCCATATCGTAACCTTTAGCCTTATGATTCCAGAACTCAATCTCCAATTTCTTAACCTCATTCCTGGGACAATAAGTCTTAACCAACAGCTCCTTAAATTGTTCCCAAGTCATAGCATACGCACTCTCATCTCCAACAGACTTACGATAATTGTTCCACCAAGTCAACGCTTCGTCCTTAAACGTAAAAGCTGAATACTTCACTTTCATATCCTCAGCACACCTACTGACGGTAAACACCGATTCAGTTTTCTCAATCCACCTCACTAGATACACAACTCCTTCTGTACCACAAAACTCACTAGGACCACACGTACGAAATTCCTTGTAGCTACAACCAGGAGTTCGGATAGGTCGAGGAATCTCATTGGTGTTGTTGGAATGGTTCGATTCTGCCAGCAACTCGGCAACACGCTGATTCACAAGCTGATTGATCATGTCCTGATCAACCGTAGGAGGGTTAGGCGGAAAGGGACCATTGTCGCCTTGAACTTCAACAGGAGGGGTTTGAGCATTGTGATTGGTGGTGTCGTGCAAATCAGGAGTGGGAGTTTCAACATTTCGTCGAGGACGTCGTCCTCTTCGAACAGGAGTAGCCACGGCATGGCCAGTTCGAGTAGTTCGGACCGGGTTACGTCGTGGAGCCATCAATCTGAATCACGATACAAATTACTATAAGATTCCCACAACATATGCACAACGTCCGAAAATAAAGCCAACAAGCAATGGATAGAACATCAATGGAACACCAATCACATTTACGCTACGACCCATAGAATTAATACGATACGAATACGAAAAGTACTTTCATTCATATAGAAAAGTGGGTACATCGTTCAAGATACGATAAGATAACAGGTACAAGATCAACGATACGATACGATACGATACGATACGATAAGCAATACATGACGATACTGAAACTGAACAACACATCTACTACAACCAATCATCTCTAGCCACGACTCTGGCGTAACACACGGATCTCATCCTGGAGACTCTTAATCTCTCTCCACATCGAAGCTATCTCCACACCCTGGGAGTCCCGATCTCTCTTGTGGTCCATAACCTCTCTCTCAAGAACGGTAGCTCTCTCCCATAGCTTCCTATATGCATCCCTCGCAGTAAGGAAACCTCTCTGAAGGCTATCCATATGCCCTCTAAACTCTGATAACTCCTCCCTCAACTCCCTAATCCTACCCAACACAAAGGCCATATCATCCCGTAAATCATCTATAGTCTTAGCAGACTCATCTCCTAACTGCACAGCCAACTCCCTAATCCTAGTCCCATGTGCCAATAATCTCTCCCAAATACGGCCAATCTCTCCATGCTCGGCCGCCTCAGACGACACAACCGACGGCACATCCGACCCAGGTGAGAGGGGAAGTACATCCATCTCAGCGGGTGGTGCAGGAACAAAGGGTAAGGGTGATAATGGTGGCGAATCTGGCTCATCGGAGTGGACAGAATGGGCTGGGCTCTGCGCCACTACAAGAGCATCATCAGGAACAACATCCTCCTCCTCCTCCTCGGGAGGGTCCATATCAACATCCTCATCCTCGGATGGATCGCTCTCCTCCTCCTCAGAGTACGACTCACTACGTCTACGCCTCTGAGAGGGTGAACCAACGGGTGAAGAAGTAGGTGATCGAGCACGTCGACACAAAAGGGAAGTAGGTGATGATGATGAAAGAGAGTAAGTAGGAATCTGAATAGGTGGTGGTGGAGGTCGTACCGGCATGCGAGCTGTAGTGCGATAAGGAGATCGCAAAGTAGAAGCTCGTGCTAGCACCTGATGCAAGGTAAGCTGTCTCGAAGAGCTGGAATGATCAACAGATGAAACAGGTAAAACCTGTGGGCCATGACTCCAGGCCGATGATGAAGCAATAGCAGAATGCTGAGCAATCATGTAAGGATCATCCTGATACGGAAGAATCTGAGTCTGTGCTAGTCTCGGAGGACTAACAAGGATACTCTCAGCAACGTCAATACTAGTCGAAGGCATGTCTGTGACAACGGTGTAGGGATAGGTGTAAGAGTTTCAAAATGAATCAAACGCACATCTAGCGTAAATAAAAATATATACATACTACTAAAATCAATCTCGCTCAAAATACTATAGTCGAAAACCGCATTACTCTAATCAAGTATAAAATCAAACCCGCTTACTTATCAAATCATCAAGTTATCCAAAATCCAATACTCGCATAATATTTCAAAGCATATATCATACTCAATTCAAAACTCAATCATATCGCAATACTTATTCATACTCATATTATTCAAAACTTATCTCAATAGAAGGACTTCGGCTTGGCAGCTTGGCAGGCGTTGGTCGAGGATCGATTTTT